>VYZW01016417.1:5214-40992 GCA_013401315.1 Balaeniceps rex | reverse complement strand
TTCAGAATTGGATCTAAGCCTTTCTACAAACTGATGAATGCCTTTCTTTTCAAACATGCACACACCTAACTTTTTTCATAAGAAAACAGCCAGCTGCCTGGAATAGAGATTTAGGTGATTCAGTGGTTAAATTTGTATGTTAGCGTCTTAAGTATGGCGCCCTAATATTTGCAAAAAAAAATTGCTTTCTCTTTGATATGGCATATACTTATGCAAGCTACATAGAAACTGCAGTTGCAACCCAAGTTTCAAAATCCTACTTTTGGCATTGATTCTATACACTTATCAAAACTTTCTTCTAAGAGTTGGGCAATCTGCCTTACTGAACAACAGACCTTCTGTAAACCACTGTTTCTTCAAAAAAGGACTGGACTGTTTACAGTTCAGAAGTATTCAGTGGACTACAAGGCTGTCTGGACTCCACTGTACAGGGGAGCAGAATAAGAACCTCAGTGGAGCAAACAAAAAAAAATCTGGGTGGCTGCAAAAAGTGCTGCTTTGAGGCAACTGTCCTTGAAAACTCTGCTGTCCTACCTCTTCAGACTAGTGAGGCTTCTTAGATAATTTTCTTAATCTGTCTGAGATAACATTTTTCTGCAACCGTTTCCCACTCTATTCTTCCTTGTACAGTAGTGCAGTCACAGCAAAATTAAAGACTAGAAACTCTCAGCTTATGGCAAAAGGTACAGCTGCTGGAGTTGTGCAAATGTCTGATTAGAACTCTTCATTAAATACATGAAACTGTGCTTCTTGCCTCCTTGTTTGATGAAAATAAAGAAAAATATTGAGAAGACCGAGGCTTGATGCCAGCTGTACTTTGTGCGTTTCTTGTTGACAATGCTTGATCCCAAATTTTATAAGAAGCAAATGAACACAGAAACCAAAATCCTGTGCAAAACTAGGAGGAACTGAATGTCTTCTTGGGCACTTCGAATAGTTTGCTCCACTCTTTTAACACTTCTGAACTGATGTATATGTAAGTGTATTGGACAACTTACCAGGTTGGTTTGTTCAATTCTTTTTTCTTACCCTCCTCTTTTGGATGAAAGCTGTTCCCCTACAGAGTACCAGATGAATATCTTAATGCGTTCTGAAAAATCCTGGTGGGAGAGTCCCCATTTGGCATATGGTATTTGGCAAAGTCACTTTCTGGCATTTTTCCATCTGAACTATGAGGAAAATTAGATCAACTGTGTGGTGCAGATCTCAGCAGGGTAGTGCCCTAAGCACTACTAGGACAAGCAGCACTGTTTAGGATTTTCTTGATGTTTAATGTTGGAGGGTAAAAAAACCCCTTTGAATTGTTTTTATCAACAAATGTTTTAAAAAATTACATACTTAATCTGAAGTTTTCTGCTGAGTTTTCAAATTATGTTAGTGGCAGTTCAGACAGTGTGTTCAAACAAGCTAATACATTCTAATAAGCTGAACAGGTAAGACTTACCTCCAGTAGTTAAAAGTCTGGATGCAAAATCAGATTATCACAGTTTCCATGTGCTCTGTTGTGGTGTTTGTAATTGGCCGTTGTCTGGGGAGAATCAAGTAGAAGCATAAACTTGTGNTTGTAATTGGCCGTTGTCTGGGGAGAATCAAGTAGAAGCATAAACTTGTGATCTTACCCTGGGAAACTGCCTAATTTTCTTCTATTAATCAGTAGGGCAAGATGTTTGTTTTGACATTTCTACTGCTAATTCAAATGGGATTTTTTACTTTCGTCTATGCATTGATATATTTTACACAGAGACCTTCTTGGCTTGCAATAGCTCCCCCTTTTTCTTTCAAAAGTATTTATTTCATTATGCAGTTTATCTTCTATTTTCATTTGACTCATAGTCTAGTTCAGAAATCTGTCTACAAATTACATGACTCAGATTAAAATGACTAGCACATCTTTTTCTTTAGGGGATTTGATTAGAATAATTTCTATACAGAACAGAATTTGCTGTATTTGCAAATAACCCTAAATGCTGAAAATTTGATATATAAAGAAATATTGAAAAAAGCAGAAAACTTTAGTGCAAAGCTGATTTGTATTTCTTTAATACGTTTTTGTCTCTCATACAATGTAATGGACAGACCAAATGTATTTATCTGTTTATAAGAGCTGACTAGATTTGTTTTTGAACACTCTAGTAGGAACGCAAACTAGTCTTACATTTAGCAAAGCAATTATTTGTGTTTGTACAAATACATTATGTAGTACTGTATCTCAAACTGAGAAACTTAAGAAACTGATTTGGAAGTTTTGAGCACATTTCACTTTCACTTTTAGAATCACCAGTGTGGCATGTAGTTTGTTACTTCCAGCTGATGAAATTTTTTATTTGGAAATGGGTATATAACATGGAAAGAATATACATCATGAAAATGTGGAAATCGGCAAAATGGTAATTATTTAAGATGAGAAAGAATATAAATATAAGTTTCATAAGTCTGAAATCTGTTTTTTTAAAAATAGGAAGTTTATGGGGATGAGGCTATTAAGTGTAAAATTAATGGAAAACCTTGAAAAAATGCAGAAAATGTAAGTGAGCTATTATAGATCACCTTGATTCTGACTTTCATGTTTTTTACACTCTAGGGAGTTGTCCTGTCATATTTTGTGGTGACATTTTCTTGATTTTTGGAGTACCTATCATGCTTTTGCTTTACACATTCTATATTAGTTAGTTGCTATAATGCACCTTTAATGATACCTCACCATTTTAACCTTTTTGGCTTTTTAGATAATGACTATGTCTTGAAGTTATCTTTAGTATGTTTTTGGCTTTTTAAACCCTACTAGAGAAAAGAATTCTTATTTTTAAATATATTGGATCTTTTAACTTACATTAATAAATGATCTATCATGCCAGGGTATCTGATACATAATTTGGATCCATAATTTGTTTAGCTGTGGTTTTCAGGATTGTTCAGAGAGTTAAGCTAAAAAAAAAGAAGAGTCAAACTTTTCTCCAACCATGTAATTTATTTAATCTTCTTCACTGTGACAGATTAGAATTAAAGTGTCAATTCCTAACTGATATAGGCTAGAATTAATGTTGAGAACATTATAAGAAATGTAAACCCACTTACTTCAAACTTGGGTGGATGGTAGATGATGAACTGGATTCAGGATAACTCAGAATTAGCATGTAGAAATATAGCTGCTAATGAGATTAACAAGAACAAAAGATCTTTGTAATGGGGATGATATTTTTACAGTAAGAGTTGAGGGTGGGCTGGGAAATAGGCATTGTGTGCAAAGACTCCTTAAAATAAGTTTATTAGTTATTTATACATAACCATAGAATTTAGCGAACAGAATAGAATACATTGGAATGGAACAGGACAGGAGACAAGAAATAATAGAAGGGGACACTCCAGAGCCACCACAGTGAAAGCCAAATAAGAACCACAGGTGAAATGAAGCTGGGACAATAAACAACAGGAACTTCTGAGGGTCCTCAATGATCCACCAATGCAAATGTCTCTGTGGCTGTTACTATAAGACCTAAAAATTAAAAATGATGGATGAGAGACAAACATACAATGTAATTAAATTTTGGCCCTCTATCATTGTTTCTACCAAAGAAATCAAAGGGGGGAAAAACCCAACCCAACCCAACCCAAACCAAACCAAACCAGCCCAAACCACAATCTATTCACTTTAATGCATCAACACAAAAGAGAAAAAGAAGCCTTTAATATATAAAAAGAGCTACCTGTCAACACTTGCAAAACCACCTCTGTAACTGTGAATCTCCCCGTAATACTCTCCCTGACAGTAACCTTTAACAAAATGTCCAAAAGAAGAGTGGAAATGATTAAGCAGGTAGTGTGCTGGAGCCAGAATTTAGGATACTTTATAGAATTATCTCATTTTTTTCTTGCACTCACTTCATCATTACTTACATTTAAGCATCAAGCATTTTGAACAAGGTGATTTTTCTGTCCCATATCTCTGCAGTCTCTAACACAGCAGGATCCTTGCTTGTGATTGCTATTGTGATAATTACGAATCAGTACCAATAATCTTGACTAGAGTTTGCTTTGCTTAGGATTAGGTATGGTATAAATGGCATTTCATGATCTGTTTCAAGAATCTGATATTCTGTTTTTCATTCTGCTCCTTCTAATCTACATGCACTTCCCTTATTATTTAGGTTGTTCTCATAATTCCCAATTTCCAGAACAGTGGCAACAGAAGGAGTGAAACAAAGATGTGCTGGAATCTATTCTAAAAGTATGGAGCAAAGTGTCTTTTGCGAGCCTTTACAAGTAGTGCCTACAGTGCAAATTATGAGTAAGAAATGTATGATGAGAAATGGCTGATCAGAACCAGATATACAGTTGGTGAATGACAGACTGCACATCTTAAGCAGTGAGTTTTCACGGTTTCTACACTCTCAAGTTAGATTTACATGAACTGAAATTAAAGTTATTTTATGTTTAAATATTTTCCAACTGAGGGAACTAATGCTTAGTGAAGGTTCATGGTTCTCTGAACTTTTGGATGGTGGGCTGTCTGCACGTTTTGGGTTTTTGTTTGGTTGGTTTTGTGTGGGGTTTTTTGTAGGAGAAAGAGGATTACAAAGCAAAGCATGGGGTGTGTGAAGCAGTGACACACAAGCAAGCTTCTTTGCATCTTATTCACATGAAAAAAGCAAACTCTACAAACTAGAATGATCAGCTCCTCGAGTCCCTAATAATTAAAACAATGTAATTATTTTTTAAGAGCTGATGGTGGCAATGGCGTATCATTTCCCTTGCAGATCATCTCATCAACCATAAACTCTAACTCAGAGGTAGGTAAAGAAAGAAACTCATTTAGAGTAGGTGCTTGCTCCCTATGCCCTATGAGCACAATCAATTTCCAGTGTCCTCAGGTCCTACAGATAACATCTGTTTTTGCAATTCAGTTGAAAATTCATTAGTAAAACTATTCCCTCTGAGAATTCATGGACTCCCACCAGTCCTTTTATTCTTTTGGGCTCTAAACTCCATCTCATCCACTGTATCTGATCTTGAGATATATTGAGATGTCCCCAGTTTTCATTTCCCAGCTGGTAACTTTCTACATAAAAACTTCACTTTAAAAAGTAATCCCCTGCAACAGACACCCATCAAAACACAGCAGTCATTTTTGTTTTAGGGCAGGCGCATTTCTTTCTATGTATACCCTGTCCAGATAAACCATGAAGTTACATCTATGTTGGTATAGCAATTATGATTAACCTTTCCATAAGCAATTACATTAGTAGGGGGTCACAGTGGTCATCTAGTATAATACATGATCATTCATTTAGTGAATCACAGAATTATAGGCTACACTACATAGAAATACAATATACTTTAGGGATTATACAGACAGGACCTTGTTTAAATCACCCAAAAATCAAAAGACCATTCTGGATCTTACATCCGTTAGAATAATAATTTCATTTATTTCTCAAGTAGGTACTAATAAAAAAAAAAAAAGTTGTTCTGAAAAGAAAATGTATTAATATTTTTCATTAAGCAGAAGAAATCAGTGGGGTTTTGTGCTTACTAAAAACAGAGTTAACATCTGTTAACTTTGAAAGAGGAACAGGAAGAGGATGATGGAAATGAACTTCCATCTTGGGCCTTTCTTGGTTTTGGTAAATGATGCCTCTAAGTGAACTTAACTCTAAGCCCCCAAATTTATATTCTTTCCTTTTGAAAATACCAAAAGAATAAGATTAAATGCTTACATTTTTTCCCCCTAAGTTTCATTGCCAAAAATGATTTCTTAACAGCTTCCTTAATTCCCACTTTTTCCCCAGAGTCTGGTTTATTATTTGTGGAAGCCAGTGAATGCTGTCCTTTACATGTCCATGCATGGGCCACATTGCAGAAACAGGACCAGACTGGAGGCCTTGTCAGATAAGTCAATGGAAACTTCAGAGACAGAAGGCCTTTTGTTACCTTCCTCATTTCATGATGGAGAGGAAGCAATGTTTAGTAAATATCTCTTTTCTGAGCTAGATGGCAGTGTATCATATTTTGTTTGCCAGCATTAATTAGCTGGAAATGTAATAAGTATTCTCTTGAGCTAAACATTATACTTTACCTGGTATTTTAGGAGTCTAAATGGGAAGAACTGGGCAACCGTCTATCTTTCAATCTGATTTTGGAGACCATGAAAAGACTCAGTGTTAGCATTTAGTTAGTAAGGAATCGTAGGCAGCAGTAGCAATAATTAGTACCTTTCCAATGTGGTGTTATGGAAAATGGTTGTTAACAAACTATTCTAGTTGAAAGACTCCTCCTAGGACTGATGGAAAAGATGTACTGAGAATAAGGTTGCTCTTTGACACAGAAAATCATAAGCAAATACTCCTGCAAGAAAAAATGGATGTGCATCTGAGATATTCTCCTAAGCAGAATATCTGATGGTGCCTCTTCATGTATCTAAAGATTATCATTCGGGAGATGAAGCTTGATAAACTGTGACTGCATATAAGAGAACTGGTTTTAACAGATAGGGTCAAATAGAGAATCTATTTAAGAAACTACAGTTTGCATTTCACTAAAATTTTCTACTTGCTACTGATTCACTTCATTCTGTATTTCCTAAGGTGCCTTTCCTCACACCTTGTGAAAACTGAAAACTGGAGCCATTCCTGGCTCCACTCTCACTCACCAGTTCCATGGCAAACTGGCCAAGATCCTGTCACCCATCCTCCAGCCCAGCGAGGCAGCTAAGCCATGCGGATGCTGGGCAGCAGACAGTTGCCCAGACTGCCTGCTTGGTTTCCTTGGAAATTCTTGCTGTTGGAAGCTTCCTTCCATTGAAACAATATTTACCTGATGAGAGGTTTTTCTGTTGAAAGTATTTCATTGATGTAGTAGTTAGTGCCTGAAACAGCTTCCCATTGTCACTGTGAGACCGACTTTCTCTCCCCAAAAGTCACGTCTGCTGAAACCAGGCTGTGCAAAATGGCAGGGAAATTCCTTTCAGCCCTTCTCTGTAACCAGATGCACTTTTAATTGAAGAAGTCTTAGTACAGCTTTTCTAATTTCAATCTTTCAAACCATAGCTTCCTGAAGCTGTTTTGATTTGGTTAAAATCTGGCTCTCTCTTCCTGTTGGTCTTTTGTAAAATTCATGTTCACTGCCTACCTGCTGAAACTTATAGGTGGACGTCCCTGTTTCTCCCTGCCAGTTTCTCCTTTCTCCTCCTACCTAGTCTTTATTAGTTTGGCAGCACATCTGTGTATAAAAGCCATTCACCCAGGACTTACAGGGTCCTTTCTTGAGAAAAGCCAGAGCAAAAGAAGTATAAGAACCTGTTCTGAGAAGGGAGGATGGACAAGGGACAGGGTATAAATACCAGAGTGGGGAAATCCTTTTGTGGTGAAAAAGTAGCTCCTATGGTGGGGCAGGGAATGAAAATTTAAAAGGCTGTGAAGGTGCTGACTCCAGCAAGTTAGTTTCCCTGGGATAAATCCCAGGCCAACCACAGCTCAGAAGAGAAACCAAAGTAGCAAACATGGATAAGGTTGGACTTGACAGGCTCCGTTCTCTGTTGGTTTTTCAGTGCCTGTGGCTGAAGAATGAATTCAGGAAAGGCTAAAGCATGTTGAATAGACTATGTGTTATCTGGTACGCACAGCGGAAATTATCCAGGATTTGGAGAATTTGTTGAAGTTAAGTTACTAAAAAAAATCCCAAAGGCAGGTATCTGATGCAGGCAGCTGCTTGAAGAACATCAGTGTGTGTTCAAAGATTACGAGCTCTTCTGATTTTCCATTTTTTCTCTCCCTACCAACATTTAAAACACTGATTTTGTTGTTGTTTCTTGGCCTTTTTTTAATTTCATTCTAAATACATAGCATTGCCACCTACTAAGTACAAATAGTGTTTCAAATGATCGCCACTTCCCCCTGGATTTTAATTACTTGCCAAAGCCATTTGAACCTCATATTCTTCTGTCAAGACAATTTACACTGCTGTGTGCTGGATGAAAGTATAATGAAAGATCTGTAGCTTTCATACTCTATACTGTGAAAACTGGTGGAGGCTTTCACTTATTTTCAATGTTTAAAATAAAACAAATGTATGCAGCTTTTTTCTGATTAAAATAATAGACCCATGTACAATTCAAGTTGTTGATGAGGAAGATAAATTTTTATCAAGATAGAAATCTCTTTATTTTACTTACTACATTAGTGGAATTGTTCCCTTGATTGTTTTTCCATGCAAAAGAAGAATGTTTGTTCATTATATATCTATTACAAAGAGAAAATTCCTCCAACATAACCTTCTCCTGTTTTACTTGTTTTGCTGTCTTCGTGACAGGCAAACATAATTTCTGTTCTATTTTGTTTGCTGAATGTGACAGGGACAGGCACTTAGACAAACTCATACATCAAGCAAAGGGCTGGATTCAAGCTTTTCCAAGTTTGAACCTGATACTTTAAAGAGGAGTGTGAACAGTACTTTCATCAACTTACAGCAGCATGAACCAGTTTTTGACACCCAGATTACTGCAGTCTGAAGAGTGCAGAACCTGAGGAGGGTCCTCTAAATCATGCTAGTTGCAAAAGTTGAACCAATGATCATTTGCTTTTCCCTACTACAATTGTTCTTCCTCAGGAAAAAAGGAGAAGGAACAGGAGTTGAACCCACCTCACTTACTGTACTTCTATTTGCATGGTTGCATCTGACAGCCCCAGAAGTGACCTTGAACTGCATATTATCAGGCACTGTGAAGAAGAAACAATACCAGTGGCCCACCTAAAAGTTAAGTATAAAATGGGAAGGGTGGAACTCAACTCCTGAAACATAAGCATAATTGTAGATGCCAGTTTAGATCCTGTCTGTCTCCAGGTGTTGACTGGAAAGAGTATGAGCGTCTCACAAGTACTGTAAAGAATCTCAAATGACAACAGACATATATTTAGGCACCAAAATCCTGTGGTTAGAAGCAAGCAAAGAAGTATGAGAAGAGCATGACACAGTATTTATCAGAATAGTAGGAACTGATGACTGATTTGAAGCATGATTTTTGCAGCAATTGTCTCAGTGGATGTACATTGATCACACAGATTCAGACTGGGCAATGGGATATAATGATAATCAGGGTAGGAGATAAAAAGAGCTTGTGTGAAAATATGTGCTTTTAAAATAAATGAAGCAAAAATCTTATGACTGATATGCAGACATAGGATTCTGGGGAGAAATCTGAGAAAAGAAAAATACTCTCAATGGTTGGTGTGATAAGGCAATAATACGGTGATATTCACAGTGATCAAGTTGGGTGGTTTTGGGAAGGAAAATAGAAAGCTGTAAGTTGATGGCAGGACATCCCATATGTGATATCAGGCAGTAAGACAGAAAGAGACAGACCTGAAGGAAAGAGAAAGAAGGAGATTCACAGAATCATCAGAGTGACTTTATCGTAAAGATGACAGGTGAGTTTGTGCTTATGGCTGAGGGTACCAAAGGTAACCTAGAAAGGAAAAAGATTCCAGAGCCTTGCAATAGATCTACTGAAACACTGCAAAGAGGATGGGAATCAGTTGGAATAGAGGCTGGTGGATCTTTTAGAGCTAGAGGACAGCCAGGGTAAGGTGGAATTACAGAAGACAAAGGAGGACTAGATTAAAGAAAACACTTATTTCAAAACCAAAACCAGACAGGTCAAGAAAATACAGGGCAGTGTGTTGGTTCTAACATTTGGTTGAAATGAGCTTATCAATAAAAGTATTTTGCAAAGAGTGCAAAGGACAGAATCTAGATTGAAGATGGAAAGCAAAATTCACCTTTAGACATGTTTAGACATTTAATTATCTAAATCTAAGCTAATTGTTGAGATTTATTTTTGAACCAGTGAAAAGGAAGAGCGAGCTGCAGAAGATGATTTGATTTCACTATCTTATACAAGTGTTTTAAGATTGAATCCCCTTTCCATTGATGAAATAGATGACCAGTCGAGGCTTAGATAGTAGTCAGCTATGTCTCCAATATGTAGCATCAAGGAAAAACTCAAATGGGAGGTGCTCCAGACAAGTGAGAATAGTGTTTTTATTGTGTTTTCACAAAAAATCCCCAAAAACAAAACCAAAAAAAAACCCCAAACACAAGTTGGAGTCACGAACAGAATGAGCTGTCTTTGACAAAGTACATTCTGTAAAAGGATTTGTTTCTTTTAGAGTAAGCTTTTCTGGACCTGGAGGGCAACTTTATGCCCAGTGTGTGCTACTGTGACAGTGAATAGCAGCTGAGAGTCTTGCTTAAATAAACAATTCCTATCTGGTGAAACTCAGCTTCCTACTGGAGGCTGGAAAAAATTGTGTTTATACTCTCAGTGTTTATATGCAGTGTTTATACTGCATATGCAGTGTTTATACTCTCACTGAAACAAAATTACATTATGTCAATCTTGCAATATTCTTCCATATAGCTGCAAGTTTAGGCTGGTATGAATATTCTAGAGGGAGAAAAAAAGTTTTATCTGACACTAGATGAGTACTAAAAAAAGGCTCAAGGTGTGTTCAACATCAGCTTCTTTATTTTTTTCTTTTTTTTTTTTTAATAGCAGACAGCAGTGATAAGAAACCTTGCAGATTATCCAGGGATATTATCCTCTTAAAACACCTTTTTTTACCAGTTTAATATTCCATGGTCATTGCAAATAGTGCTTGTCCAAATAACTGGCATTGTGAATATAAAATAAACTCTTTCACAGTGCATACAGAAATATACTCTTTGTTTCCAGCACCTTTTGCATCCTTTGATGTGACTGTTTGTATGCTGGTCTTGTATGAACCAATACATTTGTGCAATTGATAAATCAGTTCCTCCAGACTTTGGAATTCTCTAGGCACCCTCTCAGGTATAGCTTGCATTTAATTTATAGCAACCTGCCACTCCTTATCTAGAAGCAGTGCAATCAACATCCTATTTAATAGACTCATTTAACTCAGAATCTCTCCCTTTCTACTTCTTGTTTTCTTTTTACAGCAAGGAAATCATCCTTGACTGAAATAAAAAAGAATGAACAGACTGTACTTGCAAAGTGTGAATAGCACTCTTTCAATGATTGGTTTGATCACTCACTTAATAAAACCAATATGGCTAGTATTGCCCTAAGTCTGGAGGTGACCTTTCCAATGCGTTAAATAATAGAGAAATGATTTATGGTGATGCATGTCATGCTGTTATACTTTGACATCTATAAATGATATACTGAAATTCTATAATGCATCAATTTGCCCATGTTATCTGTAGATATTGCACTTTTACTGAATAGGGGACCAAATTTATATACTTCCTANTATTGTTTCAGTTAAGTATTTCATTGTGATGGAATTTTAATAATTACATTAAAATGTTGGATCCTAAATTACTCACAGGTATTTACAAATAGCATAAACAAAAGTATATTTAATATAACCATAACATGAGTGTTCAGTTTTGAATGCTTTTTATCTCATCTTTTTTTTTTTAGAGAGGTAACATTTTCTTTCTTCTTTCCTTTCTTCCCTTCTTCCTTCCTTCCCCAATTTTCTGAAATACAAAATACAAGATCTGCTGCAGAATCACAGAACCACAGAACGGTTGAGGTTGGAAGGCACCTCTGGAGGTCATCTTTTCCAACCCTCCTGCTCAAGCAGGGCCACCTAGAGCTGGTTGTCCAAGACCATATCTAGATGGTTTTTGAATATCCACAAGGCTGGAGACTCCACAACCTACCTGGTCAACATATGCCAGCGCTCAGTCACCCTCACAATAAAAAAAGTGTTTCCTGATGTTTCTGTTTGTGCCCATTGCCTTTTTTCTTGTCACTGGGCACCATATGAGTGCTTGTTCATGAGTTTATGTTGCCATTAGTCAGCTTGTGTTATGAACAACTTTTACATTATTTTGTGTAACTTCATTTCTCTGCATGATGTCTCTATAAAATGTTTCAGTAGCTGATTCAGTGATGTGAAGTGAAATCTGGTGATATTTGGAAGACTTTTCTGGCCAGACTTCCATAAATTCAAAGCTTGATTTTCATCTCTATGCTGAAATTAGTTTATGGCATTAGACTAATATTACAACTTAACCTCTATTTCAGTGTAAATGGTGGAGCTGTTATGTATTATATGCTGTTACGCTTAGGATCTCACTGACATTATGTGCCATTGAACATTTTTTTGTTAATACCGTACTATCTGTACTATCCTGACTGTGTTGTTTCAGCTTAATGTCATGGCACTTGTCAAATTATTCACTGAGAGTGAGACTCATGCAATTTTCTACAGCTATAGCTCATCAAAAGTTTCCCTCCACTACTCCTGGTGGTTGCCTTTATCATTTGTTTCAGGAAATCACTACAGCCTAGGAACCTCCTGTAGTGTTTGTATGATTCCATGTTGATCTTCCAGCAGAAGTTGCAGCTTCCAGAAAGGCCTATGAGTGAAAGACTTCACTAGTTATCTGGGGTAAGCGTCATATACTACCTGGTCTGTAACAGGCCTCCCACAATATCCCTGGCATTATGTTCCCTTCTGATGTTTTCCCTTGACCCTGATACTCTCAACAAGCATTTCTTAGATATTATAGCTCTGGGCAGTCAAAAAGCAATGTACCATAGGGCTCTTTCACCCCTTCCTCCCCATACAAACTCTTAGACAGACTGTAACAGTATGTGACCATGACCCAGTTGTTCATGCTATTCCATCTAGTTCCTGTGATTCCTGTCACGTCATAGCCTGTGCACAAATTTCACATTCTTCTTGTTTACTGCCTCATCTATGCACATTAGTATTTAGCCACCTGAGGAAAACCTTTGGGTACCCTCTCTTCTGAGTAAGAATGTGAAAGCCCCCAGTGACTTTCTTCTCTGCATATCTCCTCTATTTGCAGCTCTCCCTCTCTTACCTTTGGACTTTGTTCCCCATGAACCAGTGAAATTAAAGCTCCCTCTCACCATGTTAGGAAGCCTGGTCAAAAATGTGTTTTTTCTTTTAGTCAGGTGGGTCACATCTCATTCCCAGAGTCCTTTATCCTCAGATCAATGACCATGATGAAGTAAGCTGTTGCTAGCACCAACATCTGTAAAGCCGGACGTTAATCTATCAGAAGCATATACTGAATGTCACTTTTTCCAGCTGGAAGAACTGAGGAGAGAATCACCCACAGTCTTATCCCCTTCACCTTTGTCCCTAGAGCTTTATGGTTGCCCTTTGATATGCTCAAGGTTTTACCTTGGCGTGATGCCCATATTGATAAGTAGCAGGGGCTAATAGCCAGAAGATCAGATGACCCATGCTAATCTCTGTGCAACATCAAATAATTAGCATCTGAGAGAACAGAAAAGTTCTTGGGAAAAATAAGTCTATCAGCAGAGGAATCCTTTTGTGCCATATGGGCAGGAGTTGCCAACCACTAACACTTATCACTTCCTCTTGATAGTTCTGTTCTCAATATAAAGATGTGAGATGTCCAACCCCAAACCTCCTTGGGAAATTTTTCCTCCACCTCTCTTGCCAGCCCTGGACCTATATTCTAGGGGAACTGCTGCTTGTGGAGATGGAGCCTTCATTCTGTGTCCAGAAGTCACAAGCTCCCAAGCTTCTAACCTCTCTTCACTCTTGGGAGTTTATGTTGTCTTTTTGTTCCTGTGTTGCCTTGGCCATTCCATGCCTCTCATCCTCAAGGAGTTTAAAGGTCTTGCTGATGCAGAGTCTCTGCAGAGAGCCTGTTTCTCTTTTGATCATTTTCCATGATGCAGAGAATCTTTCTTGATGTTTCTTGCAACTCCTGCATCTGACACCTAGTTGACTCCATTAGAGCACACCCTCTCACATGGGAAGAGGCAGCCACATTACCAGAGAGCATGGGAATGATGCATCCAAGATGTGCGCCTCTTTGTGTGGATTTTACAACTGTGGGGATCTGCTAGCGAGCAAATATCTGTCTCTGAGTAAGTAGCAAGACCCAGAACTAGAGCCAGTTGGCCCTTTCTCAGTCTCTGGAAAATTTATGGAGTGTAATCCTCCTCAAAGCTAATGCCAGTTACTTGAAGGATAAAAAGGTAATTAGATCATGCATGTGGCCAACAGGATTACTTTCTGTGATGCAATCACTGTCTAAGTGGATGAAGAGTGTTTGGTGGATATAATGTACCTTGACTTTAGTAAAGCTTTTGATGCTGTCTCCTACACTATCCATTTTGGAAGCTAAGGAAATATGGGCTGGAAGAATGGACTTATAAGTAGATTGAAATTTGCCTGGACTGCCAGGCTTGAAGGGTAGATACCAGAGTCCCTATTTTTCAACAGCAACCTGGATGGTGACCCACAGGGCAAGACTGGCAAATTTACAGATGATTAGGGATAGTGGCTTCAAACAGAGGGACCATGAGAAACTTGCAGAGTGGTCAACAGAAACCCTGTGAAGTTACACAGAAAGGCCCTGCCTGGAGATTTTCAATTAGACAAAGCTGTGTCTGACCTGATCCAATGCTAATCAAAATCCCACTGCAGCATACTATTGATCTAGATGACCAGCACTTCTGCAAAACTGTAGGGTCTTCCCTACTTGCTGTCATGACAAACTCCTTTCATGATAGGCATTCTAAGTCTTGGCATGGGACCTTTAAGCAGGCTTTGTATGTTATCTGCTTGTTTGAGAAATTGGAAATTGTCCCTATGTTAGAAAAGTGTCCTGAAAATATTCATTTATTTTTTGGCTTATATTTAATTAATAGACTGCTGTGTTTTTTCATCACTTTCCCAAACAACCTGATATGCAGCAGTTAAGGTAGTGGGCACTGTTAAACAAAAGAACTTCTTGTTCAACTGTATATGTTAATTAATAATCTTTGATGAATGGGGGTCCAATAACACCTAAATTTTCTTTTGCTTCTCCATTAATGATAGTATATTCAGTAAAGCATGTAATAATTACGAGTGTTTTAGAATGCTAAACTCTGAAAATAGACAGTTCTATGTTGTTCCAGTAATTTTTTAGTTGTTGTAGTTTTCCTAGGTAAATTGTAGCTTACTGTAAAGTGTGCATGATGTATTGACATGCAAAGTAAAATGCACTGCATAATAAGATGCAAAAATACTCAATAGATTCTTGATTATAATGCTATTAAATCAAGAAAAAGTCATATATCTAAATAATTTGAATCTCATATTAATTGCATTTCTTTAAAAACATCCATACTTGAAGGTTAGTCCATAGATAACATTCATCCTCATAAAATCTGGACCTTTAAAACAATATCAGAGACAGGAGAAGGCAGGTTAGAAGAGCTTTGAGGTAGAAGCTAGGGGTACGGAAATTAACCTGGGCAGTTTATAAAAAGACTGAAAAAGTAAATTTCCCTTTATGTATCTGTTCACTCATATAACCTACGGTGTTGCAGAATGACAGTTTTCTCATTTTTTAAAAATTATTATTATTTTTAAACAGACAACCTGATACTATATATATTGCCAGGAGGAATTTACATAGAACAGCATAGTTGGGTTTCATTGCAGGAATTTTTAAAAATCTTGTTATAAAAAGCTTTCATATATCCTTCAGCAGAAAGAATGTCCCTGTTCTTTCCTCAAAGTTGTGCATTTTCTGTGACTCACAAAATTTAGCTCCAGTTTTGCTGTGAGAAAAACCACTAAACATGACCACCTTCCTCCTCTTGCTTCCTGCAGTCTCCCCATGTGTTTGTTAGTTGAATAGCCCTGATGTTACCTTATGGTGTTGGAATTTTTGAATCCATAAGCTGTCTGCCTGTCTGCTTCTTTAATGAGTAGAGGGGGTGACAAGATTGCCTGGGATGACTCCAGCAGACTCAGAACAGTTGCAACCATAGGAAGGCAATGTTTAAAACTACAAAGGCCTTCAGTTACTTGCTTTGGAGGATGAGGAAAGACTTTTTCCCTGATGTAAAACTATTTTGATGCATCATTTGTTTTTTATTATTTTCTTTCTGTTGTTGCTGTTATTGCTGTATGGCATCCTCCATTTTTGGTACCTGGTGGTGTGCTCAGGACAAAACAATCATTATATGTGGGTTCAGGAAAGTATTTCCTCCCACTTTAGCATGGCAGGGACCTGCACACATTTTGCCTTCTTTGCCACATGAGTAGGGGTTGCCTGCTAGGATCATCTAGGCATAGCTCAATTCATCGGTCCTCTGCTAATGTAACTAATGCTGCGTTTCAAGTGGCAGTCTGTGTGGAAAGTCTTCACAGAACACAGTTTGAAGAATTCCTTTCTGCCTTAGCAATTAACAATTAACTTATATACCACATAACTTCTTAATTTTTATACACACATAACATTTATAGCTTTTATCCAATCTCATATGACAGTATGTGGAAGTTCACAAAAAAATCAAAGTTTCCATACCTTGAAGAAAGAGTTCTACATTATAATGATGCATTTTAAAAAGGCTTATTTACAGATATGATGGGGTTCTTTTCCCCATCAGAGATGCTGTTTCATCTCTGAAGTACTGAATTAGTTGTATTATGCCTACTATTACTCTACTTGATTTTGATTTCTGTTCCTCAGAAGAAGGGAGCTTTCAAAGGGATGTAAATACAAAAAGAAAGAAAAGGCCTGCTTCAGAATCTGTTTGACAATCGTACAAGACTCTGTTTACACAGCTCTGCCAGTACAATCATTTTTGTAAATGTGGAAGAAGACCATTCATACAAACATTCCAGTATACTGGATCAAATCACTGTAGTTTTAAATTACATTTAGCAGTGGAGATGCTACAGACTGAATAGGGATTCCAGAAAGGTTTTCTTCTTTTCAAAGATCCCCCCCCCCAAAATATTAACATTTAGTAACCCTGTGAATCTGTTCCGGTTTGTCTGTAAAGGAAGAATGCATTTTGGATAAAACCTGTTTCTGATAATGTCATAGAAACTAGTTCAGCAGCATTGTGAGTGACAAAATGTGTTACTGCCTTTTCTTCAAGATTGTTATACATGCATTGTTGATCTCCAATGTGTTCTTTTCCTTTTCTGTGTGAAAGACTTTACAGAACTGAAACATTATAAAAGTCTAATGTGACTTGGAATGGGACTAAGGAAAATTTCATTCCAGCTCTATCATTAGCTTAATAAGCAACCTTTGTTAAATATCTTCCTTTCTTTGCACTTCAGTTTATGTCGCTATATAATTAAAATAATGAGAGTTCTTTTGTTTATAATGTGCTTTGAGATCTCTGGAAAATAAAAACTTGAGCAGAGAAGGAGAACAATAAATACAGCTTTGCCATTTACTGTGTCCTAGAATGTGCCCCTCCATCAAAGCTGGATCAGTTGCATCCCTTCATGTAGTGGTCAAGACATTATTGAATAGTAATAGTAAGTTCCATGCTTTCTTTTGCTTATCTTCTCTAGTGTATCCCTCTCTATTATTTTCTTCCTTGAATTGCAAGTACTAGAGAGAAAGCATTGCTATGGTATACAAAATTGTGAATATACTATTTTTATTATATACTTCGGAGTAAGCATAAATTAAGACAATTTTAGATATCAGACCTGGCTCTGAAGGTTGACTTATTTCCCTGAACTCTAGGTGTCTATAGCAAAGAAATCTACATCTGAGTTATTTTCCTAAATGCCCTTTACTCTCAGTGAGGAGAAATAAACAATTTAAAGGTGTGAATCATTTGACCTGTTTTAGATGTCTCCTTGAGGATGAGAATTGTGCCCTGGAAATGCCCATTATTTCTATAGATGCAAGAGGGACTGACTAGCCCTAGTATCTGCATTGAATCAGATGAATCCCCCTCTGTGTGTCTTATGCCTGAGGTCAAGGCATATGATACTGAAAGAAAGGAAGCACACAACATTACTCGTCTGTAAAGAGCAATACCAAGAGGACGACCAGCAACATATTTACTCTGTGGGTCACAATCACAATGAATTATTAAGGTACTGTTATGTTATGTAATTTAAACTGTTAATAAATAAAATAAAACTAATAAAATTTAAAAATAGTTAACATAAATTGTTTTGTTATGTAATTAATTTACTCAGCGATATCCTACATTTAGCTTCAACTATTTATGTTCTACAGTGAAACATTTAAACTACTCTGCCAAAAAGTCACAGTGAAGAAGCACATAGTAAACAACAGCCAGAGACTTCACTCTTGGTTTTGGGACATTTACATAGCAGCTAAAAGAAAAATTAGAACAGGAAAAAAAAGATTAGCATTCAGCTTCCCATCCATATGTGGATAAAGAGTTCTTCCATTGCTTATTGATTCTGCCTCTTTGAAAGGAAGTTAAATCTGAGGAAGCTGTAACCAGAAATGCTTCCATCTAGAATCTGTCAGAAGTTCATCTGCAAAGCATGGTGGTTACAGCTGTAACCTGCTGTCATGGATTAGCCGCAGTCAGCAACCAAGCACCACACAGCCGCTCGCTCACCCTCCCCTCCCCAGTGGGATGGGGGAGAGAATCAGAAGGGCAAAAGTAAGAAAACTCATGGGTTGAGATAAGAACAGTTTAATAATGGAAATAAAATAATAATAATAATAGTAATAAAATTTGCAATGAAAAGGAGAACAAGAGAAAGAAAACCCAGGGAAAAGGAAACAAGTGATGCAACCGCTCACCACCCGCCGACCGACGCCCAGCCAGTCCCCGAGCAGTGATCGCTGTCCCCCGGCCAACTCCCCCCAGTTTATATACTGAGCATGATGTTATATGGTATGGAATAGCCCTTTGGTCAGTTTGGATCAGCTGTCTTGGCTGTGCCCCCTCCCAGTTTCTTGTGCACCTGGCAGAGCATGGGAAGCTGAAAAAGAAAGTCCTTGACTAGTGTCGTAGTAGTCCTTGACTACTTAGCAACAACTAAAACATCTAAAACATCTAATCTTAGCAACAACTAAAACAACTAAAACATCAGTGTGTTATCAGCATTCTTCTCCTACTAAATCCAAAACACAGCACTATGCCACCTACTAGGAAGAAAATTAACTCTAACCTGGCCAAAACCAGGACACCTGCCTTTCTATAGCCTTCTCCCCTGGGACCTCATTCCCTATGCAATCTGTAGCTTGTGGTGGTTTACAGGTATTTTCCAGATTCAGTTCAAAGAGTGAGATTTGGTATAGACAAGTCTGAAAGGGCACAAATCTAGTTACTTCAGAGATTAGCTGGAGATATCTGCAGCTGCTCTTCTTGTCATGTTTCCACTGAAATGACTGACAAAGGCACCCAAGTTTTACAACCAAATAGAGCCAAGTGGAAGGGCTTGTTTCTGTTGACTACCGCAGAAGCAGCAGAACTGATTTATTCTGCAAGTTTTACAAGAGCCCTCTTCCTTTGTTTATGGTTAACACTCAAGACAACATAAAATTCATATCTTGAACTTCTTTTCTGCACATACCACTCGTATTAAAATCCCACATAAATTGTCCCTCAGCATGTATATGAAAAAGCCTTGTGTGGGGACTTACGAGCTCCTAGCATTTGGTTTCATCTAAAGCAAGGATAGATAGCTGGTTTTGATAGACACACATATTAGATGACAGAACATAATATCTAGGGAAGGAAACAAAAGAACATTTCTCCATCAGTTGTTAAAGTCAGAAGAAAATTGGAAAAAATATTGTTGACAGATTAATGGAATTTTGCCTATCATAAAACCCTTTATGGCTTGATTGCATTGTCAGTTTAATGTAGCTGATATTTATATATATACATGGAGATCCATATGTACAGTGCTGTAATCTATTCCTTGTCACATGGATCATGTGCTGTACAAGGGAGAGCTTAATTCGTCCTCTTTCTTCCCTCCTCTGTATAAATCAAGATCTCATTTCCTATTGTCTCTTCTATTTTCTTTCTAAAGGCTTAGATTTTTTTTTTATTAATAAGCCTGAAATTCAAGTCCTGCTATCTTTGCTTGTATATCATTGAGTAGATGGATGTCTATATTTTCGTTAGCATGTTTATGAAGTGTTGATTTTGATGCTCCTTTCATTGATTAATGATTTGGTGATCTAAACACACACACTCCTTCTCTGTAAGAGCAAATTTTCTAAGAGCCTCCCAACAAAAAAAAAAATCACTCACAGAAAACTATTGCTCACGTTTTCAAAACAAATCTGAAATACAGGAAGCTTTCAACACAGTGATTAGGAAAAGAGGTTACTCTGTAAGGGGGGGAAAAAAAAAATCACTGAAACTGATTATTCCATGCAGAGCATCCTTTAGAAACACAAATAGAATCTGAGTCAGTACCACCATAAAGAGAGAATTCTAAACTGAAGATTATACTGTTATCATATCACACACTTGGGAGTCCTCTGGTAGAAAACTTTGTGAACAATTACTCACTGATCTATAGAGAGGATATTAATCTCTTTCAGAAGACGCAGCAAAAGTGTTATTGAGTCTCAAGGGTCTAAGTTTCAATGAAAAATTAAGGAGATTCCAATTATCCCCGTTTAAATGGAGAAGATTTTTAGGTAACAAAATGAAAAACTTCAGAACCATGTCTCGGGATGAACAACATTAATAAAGAAAGGTTTTCTTACTTCTGTGAAGCTAAATTCTCCACAAAACTAGAGGATGTAATCTAGAAGATAGGAAATTTGAAGTAAATAGGTGGTTCTGAATAGTAGTTCATTCAAAAGATAGTAAGTGTATTTAAGATAGTAGTGAATAACAATAAAAGCTGAGTATCTGCCAGTACGATGGAACTAAGACTATTCAGGGAAAACATACTACCTTGGATGTGTTTTCTCTATGTAGGCAGTCATTAACATTAAAATCTAAAAACCACTCAACCAAACAAACAACCCCCCCCCGCCCCCAACCTACAACAGCAGCATCAAAAAGGAAGAATATAACACTCCTAGGTAGATTTTTTTCACAACTGTGTTTAAATTGTATTTTTCCAAGGCTTTTCCATGCCAACACAAGTCATTCTCAGGCTGCATCCTTCTCCCATTGCGGGTATGGCTTCCACACAGAAACATGCAGCAGCAAGTGAAATTTGACCTTTTGTTCCATGTTATTCTCAGACCCATGACACGTGGGAATTTGTTCCTAAACAAACTTGAAAACATGTCTCTGACTTAAGAAAAAAACAAAACAGTGCTGAAAAACAACCCCTCCTTGCTTTTTACTTTTTTTTTTTTAAACCCAGAATAATATTAGCAAAGCCTAATGTTATAATTAATATTTACATAAAACCTACAAAAAGGAAAAAAAGATCAAGATTTGTTTTACGTATATAACTTTCAACACTGACCTTTAAACAAGAGAGCTGACTATGTTGAGCATTTTTTTTTGATATAACAAATTTTATTCTTTGAATGTTTTGCTGTTAGAGGTACAGATACTTCAAAACCCTTTTAAAGTGCAAGGTGCTGATTTTGTGAAAATGGCAGATAAGTTTAAATCATGCCAAAAGGTAGATTTTTAATAAGACTAGCACTGGTAATTTCTAACCATGCTTAACAGTGGCTATGGATTCAGAAGTATAGATGGGAAAGGAACGCTTCTCTTCTTTTTGGAGTTATACCGTGGGCATGCCCAATAAAGTCTGGAGGAACTTTTTTCAGCAATGTAAGTGAATCATTCAGGAAGCCATTTCATTGTCCTAGGAATCTATTTCACAGGACTAGGATGTGGGTATATCCAAGAAATCCCAAGTTTGGTTTTTGTTTGTTGGTTTGCTTGGTTGGTTGGTTGTATGACCTTGGATGTCATTTTTGTTCATCAGAATTCACAAGAGTGGTCTCAGCCTACGTCATTACTATCTTCAAAATAAGCTGTAGCTTAGAATCAGTCATTTTGTGCAGTTAATCAGGACCCTCAGAGGAAGGAAAGGATGAGCTTGATTAAGATTGCGGATTGAATTTGAGACATTTTATCTTCATTTCCTCCCTCTGTCACTTCTGGTATTTCTGTCATAACCTTGTGCAAAAATCTTGAGTATACAATCTATTGCTCAGTCCTCTGTTCTTTAAAAGAACTGATACTACTTCATGTAGTTAGATTGCAATTCTTTGGGGCAATAATTGCTTCTTTCTTCCTTTGTATTTAGAATCTAATGCAATGGGATCTATCTGTGTTTTGGTTTTTTTTTGGGGGGGGTTGTTGTTTGTTGTTTGTTCATTTTGTTTTGTTTCATTTTTAAATACAAAACCAATCCATCATTCTCACAGTATAAAATAAATTCTGGGATCAGCTGTATTCCACACTCGCACATGTATTATTGGCCAAATCTTGACTCAGCAATCTGTGAAATAACGTAATTTATTTGTATTTTCCATAACCAAACTCAAATCTGCACCTGATTCCACCCACAGCTGGAGATTATTACTGTGCTCTCTACTGTAGAAAGGCTGATATAGACCCAAAGTTATCCCATGAGAAAACTTGTACTAGAATAGAAGAAAATCACAATTGCCCCAATTAAACAAACCCTAAGGCATTGCTAAGCTATGCAGGTATTGAGAGGGAATGTCAATAACCTTATCCCCAGGTCTGAGGATAGGCAAGACACTTCCACATTCAACTTGTTTCTGGAGCTAGGAAGGGATGCTTTGGGAGTGAGAGTAATTAGAGAAATATAAGCTATCAGATTTAGTATTTGAGGGAAGGTAATTTAATTTTGGAAGCATCTCTCTGTTGGAGGTAATTGTTGCTGCAGGGAGCCCAGCTACAGGAAAGAGATTTGGTACTCGATTGTGGGGTACCCACTAAGCTGAGCTTTTTTGTTTGCACTCACTGTGGTACAGGGAATGTGGCAGCTACTTCCATAACAGCACAGCTTACTCCTGGCAGATATTAAATAAACTGTGACTTCTGCCAGAGCTTGTGCTTGTGGAAATCAATTTAGACCCCATCATGAGTGTGAGCAGGTGATTTGGCTGACTCTTCCTGTGGAGACTAACTAGTTGCATTATGGTGCCTGGATACTTCCAATGGGATCAATCAGGATATGTTAATTGCGCCAAGATAATTTTAAAGTGGTGTAATGGGAAATTTGTTAACTTGGGAGAAATGCTATATTTTTAACAGTAAGGGGTATTGTTATTATTATTCTTTTGAACAGGTGGTCTAACAGCATGGAAGGAACCATGCCGCTGACAACAAGAGAAAAGAGAAGGATGCAGAGAAATGAACCAGCAGGAAGTTCAGAGTTTGTTTGGATAATCTGAAAAACTTATTAGTGGATGGCTCATCTGCACCAAGAAATACAGTATGCTCAAAATGAAGGAATTGCAGCAGGACTTCATATTGATTTCTCAATTGCTTTTTTCTTTAGCTGCAGAAATCTTTAACAGAGGGGAAAACCCTGGATGGCCATCTTTTAGACAGTATTAAAAGTAGTAAAAACTGTTCATTTGGGAGAAAAAGAGAAAAAAGTTAGTGAAGGTACTCTGGAACTGCTGTTGTAGCTCTTGTTAAGTCTGATCCTGTCTTCTTAAAACTGAGCACTCACAAAAGAAGAGAAAACACAATCATAGAATCATAGAATCATAGAATGCTTTGGGTTGGAAGGGACCTTTAGAGGTCATCTAGTCCAATATCAAAGGTAACTTGGTCACGTGTTTCTGACGCTGATTGTTATGAGTAATTGCTTATCAAGAGTAAGGCAACCCTCATCCAGGCAGGACCAATGCAGCAACTCCCATTGCTAGCTGAAGGCAAAATATGATTCAGGAAGAATGGGACATTGTTGAATGGAGCCTCTGCTAGTGGGTGCAAACTATCTATGGTAAGCAGTGGAGGAGAATGGATGAAAAAAGGAGTTTAGGGAGCAGAAGACTGGAAGCTTCAGTAGGTGAAATAGAGGGGAACTGGAAAATGAATTCAGTGTTAGAAAATATTAGATAGTCCACAATAAACTGTGGCTTAGCAGTGTGTTTGCTTCTGTGGTGGCAGTAGATGTGGGTTAGACCTGGAGGGAAATGCAATTCCTTCCAGGGACAGACAGAAGTGAATGTGTATCAGTGCTAACTTCTGTGCTAGCATTACGAGTGCTAGAGGAAGGACAATGGGGAATCTCTCCACCTCAGGCCCTTCTTCTTCTTCCCATGGCATTAAGGATAGGCTGCCTTGTCGTTGTCTTTGCTGTCTTGTAGACAACCTATTCTCCAACTTCTGGGAGTGTTTCTGACTGTAAATCCTGGTTGGAGGCACCAGCTGCTTCCACTCAGCTTTGAATTAAATGCTTCTGCTGTGGATTAGGACAGATCTTAAGATACGCTCTCTCCATTACATTTTTTTATTAGTCAGCTCAGACAGCTCTTTTTTCAACATGTTCACTATTGCAAATCCAGCCTTGAAGTGATCATCTCTCTCCATATGTGGTATACTGACCTTGAGTACCTGTCCCGGGATCACAGATTCCACTTTGGGAGCAATGCATCTAGTGGTTAGCTGACACAAGGCAGGGTGACGTGGTGCCAAGTACTTGCAGAAGCTTTCTTACAAGAAAGTTATGTACATGGAAGGTGGGAGATGAAGAGGGCAAACTAGTAGTTTTGAGACATGAAAGGAGTTGGATTTCTGCTGCTGTTCAGAGCCCTGCTTCATGCTACAGTTGTGGAGCTGGGCCACTGCTGTGTGACATATCTTTATGCTTGTTCAGCCACTGAACAAGAAATAAAGCAAAAACACCATGTGACATGACAACAGACAGTTGAGTGTATGGTTTGCATAATAAAATAAATAGCACAAAATTTAGAATAAATTTGGTAAATTCAGAAAATAAATTAAATAACAGAAAAAAATTATTACTCTCTGACCTATTCTATTCATTTTCCACACTATCAAAATAAATGTTAATTTCACAGCAGATATTATCAACACAAATCATAATTTCACATAATGCTTAAGTCCATGCTAGATCACAAGCAGTTCCAGTGACTTGCTATAAATGTGGGATAATAGCTACCATTTTAAAAGTAGTTTATTTATATTTTTATCATTGCATGTAGTCTAAGTTGGCTATTTTACTTGCAGGGATGCAGCACAATAAGATGCAGAAATGTGACAGTATGTGAAGTGACTTGAAAGAATAAGGGGTGTTTTTTTCTTCACATATGCTATCTGCCTTTAGAGGGGCAAGTGTGCAGTCAAGGAGAAGATATATGGTGGGCTGGGGTAGAGCAAGTGGCAAATATCCTGCAGTATGAATGTAGTATGAACGGCAGAGTGGTCATTCATCACTGGGAATAGGGAGGCACATTTCTAATAGAGGATTTTTTATTTGTCATGTTTATCCGACTTTTAGAATATTTATCTTACCGGGAGGTAACATCAGTTGACTAGTAAGTCTCATTTATTAAAGTGTACAGTGAAATGGCTATTGACAAGATTATAGAACTTTCCTATAAAACATCATTTAATAATAAAAAAATTATTAGAAGAGATTGTTATGACAACCTTAAAAACATGCAGAAATTAAATGGGGTCATACACAAACCAGAAAAATTTAGCTGAAGCAATGGTTCTGTCAGTCTGACAGTCCATAAAATATTACTGAGAGGTTAATATATAACTTTCTTACATAAGGTTGTTGATATTCCAAAAAATATTTTTATGATCGTAAATAATAAGATTTTCTTTGTTCATCACAAATGTAATGAAATAATATCTTGGTTTTTCTCCTTGGTGGGTATTAGTCTGATGAAACATGAAATGGTACATTACAACAAAAAGTCCCTATCTAGAAGTGGACAGCAGAGAATGACCTTATCAAATATGTGGAAATTGACCTTATCAAACATGTTAAGCATTCTGCCATTATGCTGGGAGGCTCTTCTTCATTAGCTGTTGCGGTCATTTAACATTTCCTTTTGCTGTGCTGTTGTAGTGGTCATGGTCACACCTATGAGGGTTCCCTGACTGGCAGGTGTGTAAAGATTGTGACCGCGGGGTTCTCAGGGTTCCACAATACACAATGACATGGAGGTCTGGGTTTCTGAGAATTTCTTTATTACAAATTACTACAAAGCTACTATTAATAAAAACAAATATATATTATATATGTACAAGTCACTACAAAATTACCACTAGGAGAGCAAGCATATATATATTACAAGAGTAAAACAAATATATGTATATTATGAGTTATTACTGAATTCCAACTACTGAAGCAAATATATACTTATGAACCTTTACCTGTGTGTGTGCGCACCTATAAATATATTATACGAGGTGTTATTGTTACAGCACTCACCAAGTTGCTCCAATCAATGAAGGAAAAAGTCTCACTTTAAAGATCATCCATGTCATAGAGTGGGGAGTCAGCCAGGCATCCCCGGCAAGGGTCTGGCCTGTCTGGGAGATCTTGTGCAGGCCAAGCACTGGAAAAATGTGCAGAGTAGCTCTCTTTGAGTAGGTAGTGAGTTACTTTTTGTAGCTTTTTAGTGTAGATACATAAGTGGGCGTAGGACACCAGTTCCCTGAATAGTTGAGTTCCCAGAATAGTTGTTGCTGACTCTGGTTTTCCTGGAAGGTCAGTTTGTTATCACAGTTTCTTTGTCCTGCCAACTACTCTCCATCATAGAGGTTTTCGATGAGCTTAACCAGTGATGTCTTGGGACTCCAGCTAAGGATATATCCTTCTTTGTCAGCATGTTTACCATGTTGCCTTTGTGGTGGCTCCCATCAGGTGTACAAGTGAAATTATTTAAAATCTCAAGCATCAATTCAATTTTTACTTTAGTGGGAAATTTAATTGGTCGTAATTTTCAACAAATGTGGAAGTAGTAAAATAGTGTGCCTGTCACCTCAGAAGTACAACTATGTCCTCAGTTTTATGACATTTGCTTTTCTATGCTTCCAGCAGTAAGCTGCAAAAGACCTCTGTCTGTAGAAAAGCAGAACAAATGAGAAGAACATTTCTGGGGAAAAAAACGCAAACATATTTTTTTGTATAAAAGGATATAAAACATGCAGTAGATTTTTAGTCAAAACTATGAAAGTACTTGGTATTTTTTCAGTGTGGCATAAAATTAATTTTAACTGCTTTCATACCTTTTTCAGAGAATAGAAAACAGAGAGATGTTAAGTGAGTGTCCAAGGGCACTGAAATTGACCTACAAGCTCCTATTTTCTGGTCATTTGATCTTCCTCTTCTTATTCTCCCTTCCCCGCCCAACCCCCATGTGTAATGCAATATTTGTGGCACTCAGAAAAGATTTTCAAAAAAAACAAGATTTTTTTTTTTCTGAAATGTTATAGGTCAGAGCAGTAGAGTGTGTATTAGTATACTTACCAGGTGTACTACAGGTGTCATTAAGTACCATAGCAGCATACCAGCATTTTCTAAAAGATAAAACCAGATGGTGAATTAATTAAAAAAAAAAAGGTATTAAAACCACAAATTTTTGATCATTTTGCCAAGCTGTGAGTACACATTTGCATTCCTAATTCCAGTCTGTCAGGGGCTGTGCTTGTTTTCCTTTCCACAAAAAGCCATCTTTCAGGGACATCCCTTTTCACTACTCTTGTAGTCCAGATAACTAGCTATGAAATACTCTGAAGAGAAAGATGGGGGAAAGCTCTTCTTCAGTGCTGGGGAGTCTATCTGTGTGCAGTTATGAAGGAATTGTTGTGAGACAGAAGGGAAAGCAGAATGGGTAACATAAAGATTTGTCCAAATGACAGTGCAACTGATTACCATATAATTCTTCTTAATTTTGTGTGTTTGTGGTCCTACTCTCTTTGAAGGGGAGCATTACATGGGTGATTGCTTTTTATTCAGAAAATATACTCATCTCCTTAAAACTCCATGAAATATTGAACTGGGAAATGTGTAGAAAGGGAGTAGGGACATCCTTATTTCAGTGCATGTGAGGAAAACCCTTCAGTATAAAGAAAGAATAAAATGTTAAATATATAGTCTGCATGTTTCCTTATGGTGGGATTTTGTTGTCATCAAAAGGAGAGGGGATTTCAGCAAGGAGAAAAAAGTCAGTCAGTAACAGGTATTAATCACATTTACTCCCCCCTGTATTCAGTCTCTTTTTCCTTTCTAATCCATACTGACTTGTACACTGCTTCTCCTCCTTGCATGCATTGTCAGTGCTTGCAAACCAAGTCAGGAAGTGTCGGTGCTCTAACACTGTTGAGAGTTTGGCTCGCAAAGGATGCAGTCCCGGACAAGAGATATCACTGCCTAATGCTTCAGTCACTTGAGGAATAAAAAGAAGGAGGAGATACTGAGCTTTCTCTGATACTGAAATGACAGGGTCTAAGCCTTTCTTCAGCTCTCCGTGGTGACATTGTAAACTTGAACCTCAGCCAACCAAACGACGTAAGTTTTCCTGAAAATGACAGGGAATGAACGTCAATTAACATGACAAAATCACATCAGAAATGGTTTTTGCTGTATCATATACATTTTGTTTCTTCTTTCCCGCTAAGAACAAGACTTACTGCAACCACAAGGCAATTTTATCTTTGTCTCCAGAATGTCCTGATCAATATCTCTTTGTCAGTACGTATGTAGCAATCAGTATCATCCCTTATATAGAAAGGTAAAAAACCACAGCAGCAAATTTTCTACAATGTAAAAGTAAAAGTTATTGATTGAAACTACTTGGATTTTTGCCCCAAATAGTAGCTACAAAGTATAAAAATACTATTTTTCTTGTGCTTTTTTCAGCTCTTCTACACCTGCCTACATGCAGCCAAACATCTACAAGTACAAAATGTAACAGAGCAGAAAAACTTTCCAGATAGAACAATAGGAAGAGTGAGAAAGGTCAGCCCTTTTCCAGTCTACATTATATAGCAATTAACTTGTAAGCTCCTGTCCTGGTTTCGGCTGGGATAGAGTTAATTTTCTTCCTAGTAGCTGGCATAGTGCTGTGTTTTGGATTTAGGATGAGAAGAAAGCTGATAACACACTAATGTTTTAGTTGTTGTTAAGTAGTGTTTACACCAGTCAAGGACTTCTTCAGCTTCCCATGCTCTGCCAGGTGCACAAGAAGCTGGGAGGGAGCACAGCCAGGACAGCTGGCCCAAACTGACCAAAGGGCTATTCCATACCATATGACGTCATGCTCAGTATATAAACTGGGGGGAGTTGGCCGGGGGACAGCGATCGCTGCTCGGGGACTGGCTGGGCATCGCTTGGTGGGTGGTGAGCAACTACATTGTGCATCACTTACTTATTTTACATATCCTGTTATTATTATTATTTTCTCTCCCTCTGCTGTCCTATTAAACTGCCTTTATCTCAAACCACGTTTTTTGGGTTTTTTTTCCCCGATTCTCTCCCTCATCCCATGGGGGGCAGGGGGGGAGGGTGAGCAAGCGGCTGTGTGGTGCTTAGTTGCCAACTGGGGTTAAACCACGACAGATCCCTTGTCTTTTATTTTTAAGGAGAGTTAAATATTTCAGCGGGCTTTGGATTACTGAAAAAAAACCCCCACAAAACAAAAAGGAAAACTATTTAATTGCTGTATGGAAATACTGGATGGATCAAAACCCTTCTCTTCACCCTGTCCTGCCAATTAGAGGCCTCAGATGTGGGCAGACTGTATCAGCATTTTCAGATTTTTAGCTTTTCAAATGGGGAGTATTAGGGGATGCATATAGGAATGAACTAGTCACAGAAGCCTCAAACCTGCTTTTATGGATTAATTTTGAAAAAATAACTCCAGGTTCACAAATGTCTGCTTTACAAGTCCTGCTATATTTATGTTAAAACAACTAATATTAAGGTGATACAGGAATTGTTATTCATCAACCAACTGAAGTGACTACAAATGCTATAATACTCCATTCATGTGGGCTTCTAAAGAAATACTAACAGTATCTGAAGGAAGGATCCAAACTGCAGATTTACACGATGCTTGCACTGGGCTATGTGTATTTTGTAAAATAACGCGGACAATTAGCCAGATCGCAAAACAAAGTCAGATACACAGTGGCACACTACAGCAACCAAGATCTCTCAAGTGCTACAGGTTTTTCAGCTGACAATATTTATTGATATATGCCTTCCTACATTTTCCTTCTGTCATCTTATAGCTCAGAGTCCTTGTAAAGCTGTGAATGTTAAGACATTATGAAAAATACAAATGGGAGAAACATAATTATAGGGAATAAATTTGTATGAGTTAACTCTTACAGAAAACATAAAATATCCTATAAACTAAGTAATAAATTTCTGAATCTCGACAGGTATTTGGAATTTCATATTAAATTCTTAAATATTGCTTAAAAATGTGAAAATTTGGGGGTAAATTCTAGGTAAATCTATCTATCTAAATTTCTGTGAAATCTCTTGCTTCTAAGTAAGAGTGACATCATCACAGTTAATAACACTGTGGAGGGGATGAACATCTGGTCAACACAGAGGAAAAATGAAAACATTCACAAAACATTGTTTTCATTTGCATGCAAAACTTTGCAGTATAAAAGGGACCATTATAATAATGCTCTTTGTCCTGGTTTCAGCTGAGTTAGAGTTACTTTTCTTCCTAGTAGCTAGCATAGTGCTGTGTTTTGGATTTAGCATGAGAAGAATGCTGATAACACACTGATGTTTTAGTTNCTCTTCTATATACTAATAATGGATGGTGCCCACAGAGATTTTCTATATCCAGCAATTTCCAAAGAAAACAAAAAAGTAAACTTTGGTTTCTAAAATACTTAACTCAATCACTTTATCTGGTTTCTTCAGCGCATGATCAATTTAATGGAACCTATACTTTAAAATCGCACCAGTGAGAAACTACTTTAGAGTCCAGGGAAAAATGACATTGTCACTATGTCAGCAAAATAGATATATTTTTCTTATCCTATGCTTCAATTCAAACTAATTATTTTGTGTGCATACAGGATAATTTATCAAGGTTGAATCCTTCTGTAAGGAAAATTCTGTGCAGGCACATTCTCTACCTCATTTAAATCACTTCCACTATCAGACAACTTTCAGAATCTAGGCAAATAAATTTATAATATCCTTACTATAAGCATTTATAATCATCTCATTTCATTCTATTGATGGTAATTGGCTGTTATTCCATGCGAAGTTCACTACCTAATATTGCTCTCACTTATCCAAGTTCAAATCAAATAAAAATTTGTGTAATGGTTATAGTTTTTATATCATTCTAAAGGATTTTTATAAGGGTAATTTTTAGTATAAGGACATACAAGAAACATTTTGAATTTTTAAGACATGACAGGCATTCCAAGGTGCTGAAAAGTTTTGCTCTGGATACTCCTATCTCCCCAAACTCCTGTGCATGTAATTTTATTGTTAGACTCTGTCCTGTATTTCTGCGTTTTGTTCTGAATAAAAAATAAAAAAGACTGGATGTTTTGTTGCCTATTTTCATAAATAATCAAAAACTCAGCTCTGTTTTTCACTTGTTTTATTCCTTGTCTTTGCAATTTTGCAAACAGGATATGCCTGTTCATATCTTAATAATTTGTATTTCTTAATGTTTTTTTTTAAGATTGGATCTTACTTGTTCCTAAATAATTACTGTTATAAAAACAACCAAATAAATGCATATTGTATGATAAGTTTTCTGTAGAAATTTTACTGGCATTGATATGGTCTTATATTATATTCTATAGCTTTTTCTTTTTGTGAGTCATTGGGTGGATCCAACATCTACAGTACCCCTTTCATTTAATAGCACATTTCTATAAAGATACTTTGATAACTTTGGCAGTGAACCATTTTACCTCTGCTTTGCACAGAGATTCTCTCTGAATTCTTTAGACTGTGGATCAGAAACTTGGCTTGCAAAAATTCATTAGTAGTGCAGGAAACTACTTATATTCAGCTAACTGTAGTAAAGTCACTAAGAATGAAATACATAATTATGCTTAAATATGTGCTTGAGTGCTTTCCTGACTTGACAATTTAAAGCTTACCTTATTTTTCAAGTTTTAGGGGCATTTTTTGGGTCAAGAGTTGAATGAAAATATCATGTCACAGCTAGAACTATCAGGAAAAACTGGAAGTCACATGAACAAAGAAAGTATCGTGGATCAATCCTAACACTAGGTAAAAGAAAGATCTTTTCAGAATTATCAATCTCATATTTTTCAAAGCCACTAAATGGACAATAAAGAGATGAAGCACTAATGGTCTTTAATACATCCTGCTGTGCAAAAAAAATCACAGCATGATGCAGTGAGTTGCATTGTTGAATTCCCCTCCTTTCATTAATACTTATTTTGTAAATTATAGGTGCTAGCTTTTGCAAGTAGGTGTGCAGTCTGGTTATTTGTGAATGGTTTCATTCAGTAAAAAATAATAGCATACAAATGATGGCTGAACTAGTTGATCATCAAATTATTATAATGGAATCTATTTTTTAAAGTAATTTTAATGTATTCTTGTGTGCTGTTTACCTATGTTGCCTCTCCTATTCTCAGAGAGAACATGTATTTATAATCGTATTTTGTCAGTTGATTCAAGGTTAAAGACAATGGTGATTACCATAGAACACTTGATTTTACAAATAGAATGGGTATTATGTATATTGCTCTCTTTAAACATCTTTCTAAAGCAATTGGTGATAAACAGTGATGGGCATTATTATTTGTGACAAATCAGTATGTTTCTGGCTCCTTTTTTTAAATATTCAATAGCCCAATTGTCACTTTTTTTTTGTGTGTGAAATACCAGATGTCCCTGAAAATCTTTTGGAATGAATCGGTATCTACTAAAGCTCCATTGTTAGAGTTTTTGAGTGAATTTTCAATACAAACCATGGAGAATTAGATAAACATATTCCACGACTGTTTATAGGAATTTTACATGCAATTTTCTACTCACTGTTTAAAACTTTCCATTCTGCTCTCCTGGGTTCCTTGAATATTAAAATACATGGAGTGAGTCAAATCACATCTAAAACAACCACAAAAGAACGTTTGAAGAGCACGAAGTATGCAAACATTATTGTCGTTTGGTCATCGTACTTCACAGGAAATAGGCAATGTCAGTCCTCATCAATCTGAATGTATTTTGTCTCCTTAATATCTAGGTTCTCCTAGAGCAAGAGGGAATGTATGGCTTTTCTAAAGTGACAACAAAAAGGGTTTTATAATCACATACTAGAACAACTACTTTTTGTTACACTTGATGTTATGCCCTTCTGTGCAGCTTTGCCTATTTCCTTTATAATCCATCAGCCACAGTTTTTCTATAACCTTTTGAAGTAAAACACAGAACATTAGTTAAAGAAATTACATTATATAAAAAGATACTATCGGATGAAAGACCCCCATTTTTAATTTACTTAGTGTTGACACAGATTTCTATCTGCTATCACTTTTCTTTATCAGGTTGATGAAATAGAATTTGTGCAGTGGATATATAGAAAATTCACTGAATGGCTATCTGTCATAGTCAGAAAAGGTGCTATCTGTCATCAGTGGAGACATTATTTACTTTTGAAAGTGTTTGCCCATACACAGAATATCAGCCATAGCGTCCTCGTCCTTTGCTTTGAAGAGTGTAGTTATTAGAAATGGGGGAATGAGTACTAAATAACATAACCTGCCTTTCTGCTCATAGATATTCTTTTGAATATCCAATCTGTACACTGAACTAAATCTCAAGAGTGGAAACAGTCCCAGGAAATACGAAGAAGTATTTATTCAGCAAGATAATAAAGTAAGTATCTAATTTTAAGCACGTTTGTAGCATTGTTCAGCTTGTACCTTTTCCAAAGAAAAGAGGGACCATGCACGTCATCAACTTTACCCATTGCTGTTAAGTACTTTACCTCAGTATCCTAAATCTTTCTGTTATATGATATGCTACATGTACAATTTCACACAAAAATTTTTAATTTTAACATGAGTTTTTCTACACTTAAATTAAGGACCTTAAATTAAGGTTAAAAAACGCTTCCTGGGTGGTTTTCTTCTCATGAATCTTAGTGGTGAAGAAGTCATGGGCTGAAGTGAAAGAGTTCAGAATGCCTCAATAAAATTCCTTGTCAGTGGTTTATAACTGTGTTCCCTTTGAAAGAAGAAATTGAAAGAGTAGCTGTAATATGCATTACTGTAGAAAATATTCACAGGATAGTGAGGCACTGGATTCCCTTAAAATTAAAGTCAGGGTCTGTACAGAAATACTGCTTAAAAATGTATTTATAGAGCCTGCTTTGACATGCCACTTGCAGTCCAAGATACAATGCACAGTTTCCATTTAGTTTTTTTCCTATGGCATATTTAGACTCTGGTCAGAGCCCTGTACAGATGAAAATATGGTCATATGAAGAAATCTAGTCCGAATGAAAAGACTTCCATGCTGGGTGTTCTCTGGCTGTATATTTCCCTTATATTTCTAGTCTGTTAGACAAGTCGTTCTTTTTCAAAAACTCTACTCCAAAATTAGAGAGATTTAAAACTCTTCTATTCTTAATATATTCTGCAGTCCAAGAGAAAATTATATTTTAGATTTTGAAAAGTATTAGAGTTTCATCTTCAATCCCAGACCTGGAGTGACTTCTTGTTTTAAGTATTAAGAACATCCTAAGCATGAGCAGCAGTATTAAAAAGAACTAGAGCACATCTAGAGCCTCAGAAACTGAAGATTACCTTCATAATATCTTATGTTTAAAACTGTCCAATGATGATTAAGAACAACTGTTATTTTAGAGAGCCCATTAACATGGAGGCAGTAAACCTTGATGAAAAAATCACTGTGCTAAGAATACAGAAGAGAAAAACTAATAAATGAAGGAGGAAAACCAACCTCTCTACCTCAAATACTGTAATGACACAAACATTTGGTTTCCAAAAAGTGCTGGGGAATTTTAAATCAACTAATATCTTAAGTGATCATGCCCAACACGAGATTAAATGTGTACAGGTGACAAACATAAAAAAGTGTGAAAAGCATGCTTGCACTCCTATATGATTGTGATACATGTTGATCACTATGCAGCCTGGAGAACAAGCTGCGCCAAACTAGTGTCTGAAAGACATGGATACTTTCTTGGTACTTGGTGTTTCTAGTTCCTGGAAGAATCCCTTTAATGTATCCTTGAGGAAGATGCTGCTCTTTGGTGCATGTTGTTCCCTGACATCGAAGTGGTTACTACATTAGTCACAGCAGTGGCAATCCTGCTGCAGTGAGAGCAGTTCTGCATGGGAACTGCCAGCTATCCCTTTTGTCAGGACTGAGCGCAATTCTCTTGGTTACATGAAACAGCACAACTGGCAGCTGCTTTTAAAAGGAAAAACCACTGTACATAAATTAACATCCACTGTTTGCCCTCAGCAAGGGCAAATCTGGAGGGTAGATAGCAAATATCCAAAGTACCACCATGGCCTTACACAGATGAATGGAGTTCTGCCATTGGCTTTATTCTGCAAAGGTAAGGGCCAAGATTTCATTCTGCACATGCACTGCAAGAAACACACGCAAATCTCTTGATTTCATATCTTTGTGAAGTAAAGTTACATGCAAGTCTGAAAAGACACAGACACGTAAGGTAACATAGGGTAAAGTCCTCCATACCATGGAGTCTCTTGCATAATGAAGGAAGGATTATTCTTTACAGATATGTCCCCCATAGTGTGCTTATTTGTTTATCAGGATTTAACAAAGGGTTTTTTTCCCCCCAAATGTAGCTGAACAAATGGCAGTACAGAAATGGTAAGGGAGAATGGTGCACTGAAATTAAAAAAACTACCATCCTACTTAGCAAATGAAAGGGAAGATAATTAAAAGTAACATCACTGTCAAATAATTGCAGTGATCAGCCAGCTTGGCATGATTACTAACTCTTTTCTTTTTCCTAAGGAGAGAAACAATTAATTGCAAAACAAAATTC
>VYZW01016416.1:0-21454 GCA_013401315.1 Balaeniceps rex | reverse complement strand
TTTCCCTCTTGTTGCTCTTCCAGACAAAAGCATCTCTCCCCCTTGTGCAAAGAAAACAAAACAACCTCAAAAACAGGTGATGCTCTCCCCCAGCCCAACTCGGGACCCCCCAAAACCCTCCCCGAGCACCCCTTTAAGATGAATCAATCAAAATAAAAGGAGAATTGGTGGGAAAACAGTTTTTTTGCAGCGTGTCCCCCCCCCGGCCCCCCAGCCAGGTGCATACTCACTTCGCGGCACAGGTACAAGCCACCCTCAACAATAGAGGCGCGTTGTTTTTTTCCCTCTGTGCCAAGCACAAGGCTGGAGCCAATTTAGATATGCTATAAATTAAGAGGTTGCCATGGTTACCGCCCTCCCATTGGCCGCAGCCGGGGCGACGCGGGCCCCTACGTCACTAAATCTGAATAAGGATGCGCGAATTACTAAGGCGGGGGACAAAGCTGGCGATGGGGACAGCATGAGAGTGGCGGCGCGGCGGCGGCGGAGCACAGCGAGGCACCGGGGCTGCCGGCTGCAGGGGGGGGTTCATGCACCCCTCCCGCCGCGCCCGCTGCCGCAGAGCCCGCCAGCAGCGCGGCCGCCGCTCCGCCGGCTCCCGGGGCGCTCCGGAGGGACCGGGGGGGCATTTGGGTTTTTTTTTAATTATTATTATTTCTCGGGGGTGGTTTGGATTTTTTTTTTTTTTTGGGGGGGGGCATCGTTTTTTCCCTCCCGCCGCCCAGGCTCCGGAGAGAAGAGGGGAAAGAACTTGACAGCCGCTCCGCTCCCCTCACCTGAATTTTTCGTTATTCCCTCTTGTATTTTTTGTTAACTTTTTAATTTTTTTTTTCCTGCATTTTTGAGCCGCCGCCGTGTGCCGGCGCGGAGCTGACTTCTCGTTTGCTCGTCTCCATCCCCCGGCGGAGGTTATGATGGTGCATTGTGCGGGCTGCGAGAGGCCGATTTTGGACCGGTTCCTGCTGAACGTCTTGGACAGGGCATGGCACATCAAATGCGTCCAGTGCTGCGAGTGCAAGTGCAACCTGACCGAGAAATGCTTCTCCAGGGAAGGCAAACTCTACTGCAAAAATGACTTTTTCAGGTGAGCCCCCCCCACCCCGCCAACGGGGACGAGAAGGTGCGGAGGTTCACACCGCGCCCGGCCCCCGGTGCCTCCCCGGGGTCTCCCCTGGAGCTCTGGGGGGAGCCTGGGGGGCTCCCCGCTTCCCCGTCCATCCCTTTCTGCCGGGGATCCGCACCGAGCCTGCCCCACCGCTCCGGCGGGGAAGCAGCCCCCCGGGCCGGGTGGGTGCCGCGGGGGGGGCCGGTGGCTGCGCTACGGCCGCTGCTGCAGCCCGAGGTGGGGGTGGCGAGGCTGTGCCCCCCCACCCTGGTCTCCCGGTGACCTTGCTTCCACCGGCACCGGGCCCCGCTCCGCCGCTGCCGCCGCCCGCCCCGTCGCGGCAGGCCCGGGTGGGCATCGCGGCGGCAGCCGTGTGTCCCCCTGTTCCGGGGCCCGGCCTGGGGCTCCTCGCCCCCCTCCCGGGACCGCAGGCCCTGGTGAAGACGGTGGCCAAAACCTCGCCCCCTCCCGCTCCCGGCGGGGTCCCGCGCTCCGCCGCTCCTTAAACGCCCCTAATGACTGCGATAAGGTGCCGACGAGGAAATTAGGGGCCGGGATGGGAAGGGGGGCGATGACTTATGACTCCTAATGCTCTCACTACATCAACGTCACGGGGAGCAGCGAGGGAGGCAGGAGTTGTGCCGCGACCGGAGGGGAAAAAGGGGGGACCCTGCGTGGGCACCCCGGGGCCTGGCAGCCCCTGGCTCCTCCGGGGACCCGGCAGCGGCAGCCCCCGCTCCGGGGTTTTGGGGGCATTTTTGTGTGTGTGTGGTTTTGTTTGTTTTGGGGTTTGGGGGTTTTTGCGGTTTTTTGTTTGGTTGGGGTTTTGGGGTTTTTTTGGTGGGTTTTTTGTTTTGGTTTTGTTTTTTTCCTTGGGCAGATCGTTTCCAGCCGATTCGGATTCCCTGGATTTTTTTTTTTTTTTTTAAAAAAAAGGCATCTCCTGGGGAAAAAAAACGCTCTGCCTCCAGCGAAGGGAAGGAAAATCGGAGATTTCCAAAGCGCTGTTCCCGACCAGGAAAAATCCCCCCCGGGAGAGCGGGACGGTGCCGGCGCCGGGCTGCGGATCCCGGGATGCTGCGGAGAACGGAGCCGCCTCCGCCGCCGCCCGTTGTTGTTCTGGGTGCGCGGTGCCCCCCGCACCCGCCGCTCCCTTTTTTCGTCGCTCCGGCCGTAATTAGCCCCGTTTTCTCCCCGGGATTTTCAGGCCGGCGCCGGGCGGAGCCGAGCCCCCCGTTCCCCGCCCGGGAGGCAGCGGCTGAAACGACATCCCCCTCCCGCGGAGCGCGGAGGGGAAACCCCGCCGCCCTCCCCTCCGGCCCTTCTGGGGCCAAATCCGGTCGAGAATCCTCATGTGTGTGTGTGTCCCCGGGTGGGGACACCCCAAACGCGAGCTCTCTCCGCAGCCCACCCTGCGCCTGCGAGCGGGGCTGTGCGGGGATGAAGGCTCTCCTCCTCCTCGCCCCAAAGGGACAAGGGGTACGAATCGCCTGCTCCCCCAAATCTCCCAGCGAGAGATGCTGGAGGATGGAGCTCCCGCGGTGGGATTTTGGGGAGGGGGATCGGTATAAATGCCCCCCCCCCCGCAGCCCATCGCCGCCGGCGCTCCCAGCTCTCGCCTTTCTCCCCCTCTCCAGGAGGTTTGGTACCAAATGCGCCGGCTGCTCCCAAGGCATCTCCCCCAGCGACCTCGTCCGGAAAGCCCGGAATAAAGTCTTTCACCTGAACTGTTTCACCTGCATGGTCTGCAACAAGCAGCTCTCCACGGGCGAGGAACTCTATATCATAGACGAAAACAAATTTGTTTGCAAAGAGGATTATTTGAACTCTCCCAGTTTGAAGGAAAGCAGCCTCAACTCAGGTACGAGCGGCTCAGCCCGCCGCATCGCCCGGGGACGCATCCCTGCCGCACGTACAGGCAGGAGCAGGCAGCGCCCGACCGCTCCGGGCAGCCGCCGTAGTGCTGCCGGTCCCTCCCGCCGGGCCGGGAAGGAGGTTTCGCTTTACGGGGTGAGGGGCTGCACCCCGCCGCCAGCCCGGCCCCCCGTTAATCCGCGGGGGGAGGGAAAGATTTGGGGTGAAAGCCTTCGAACCGGGTGGAAGCCTCTATGACACCCCCCCGCCCCCGCGGGACACGGACACGCGTGGGACGAGTGATGGCCAAGGTGCAGTCCCGCAGCATCACCCCCCACCTTCCCCCGGCTCCTGCCCCGCGCATGGCCCCTATGGCAGCGGAGATGAGGGGTGGTGGGGAGCCGGGACCCCCCTGGGCCTGGCCCCGGAGCCCCCCACACCCCGGAGCCCCCCCGTGAGTGCGCCTAGTCCCCCTGCACCAGGGGCCTGATCCTTCGCCTCCTTTCACCCAGAGGCAAAGCTCCCATTTGACTTCCTTGGAAGCTGTCTCTGCGTCAGTACAGCAGGATCAGGCCCACTCCTGCTGTCCCAGCCATGCCAGGCACCTGTGCTCACCCCCTTCCGTGGGCTCTCTCTCCGTCCAGCACCCGGGGCCGGATCCTGCCACGCCAGTCAGTGGGGCCGCTGCTGTGAGCGAGGCGAGTAGAGCTTGGCCTTGGGGAGGGTGCTGGCATCAGGGTCCCGAGGGGGGTGGCTGGGTGGGGGGGGCGAGCCAGGCTTAAGGTAGTGACTGGAAATGCCCCAAACCCTGACAGGGACCGGTTGCGTTTTTCCCAGCGGTGCATCCCGCTTCCCGGTGTGAAAGGCGCGGGGCGGGGGAGAGGGGGAGCACCGGGGGCTGCAGTGGGCCTGGGGGATTGCCTCCTCCCCAGCTCCCTCCGGCCGGCACAACATGGTGCGCAGGGCCAGATCGGGCAGTGCTTGCCTGGAGCTCTGCGTGATGTTGGGGGGATGATGCTTTAGGGGTACCGGGGGGGGCAGAGGCAATCTGTACCCCTTGCCGCTCTCCAGCACCCCCCAACGCCTGTCCTGGAAAGCAGCCGGGCCAGGTGGGCCAGGAAGGGCAGAGGAGAGGGGGGTTGATCTCTCCCCTAAGTCATTCACCCCCTCCTTTCCTCTCTGGGTCTCCTTTACAGTGTCCTCATGTACAGACAGGAGTTTGTCCCCGGATCTCCAGGACCCCATGCAGGACGACACCAAGGAGACGGACAATTCGACCTCCTCGGACAAGGAGACCACCAACAACGAGAACGAGGAGCAGAACTCGGGCACCAAGCGGAGGGGGCCCCGCACCACCATTAAAGCAAAGCAGCTGGAGACCCTCAAAGCTGCCTTCGCCGCCACCCCCAAACCCACCCGTCACATCCGAGAGCAGCTGGCCCAGGAGACCGGCCTCAACATGAGAGTCATCCAGGTAGGGCAGCCCCAGCCCACCGCCCCAGCTTGCCCCCCTGCCCCACCACAGCCCTCCCCACCCAACAACATGATGTCATGGGGCTGGCCAGCGACATCATTCCCATCGTGGATTGAGGTTCCTGTGACATCAGAGCTTCAGCAGATGATTTCCTCTTGCAGAGCAGAGACAGGGAAAGGACCTGCCTGGGGAGGGAAGGAGTAGGGGTGCTGGTGGGAGCCCAGATAGTTCAAGGCTGTGACGGTCTTCCCCAGGTGCTGGAGAGGGGTTGGGACACTGAGGCTGGACCCACGAGCTGGGGAAATGGGGATGGGCAAACCCCATCCATCCCCTGCCAACATCACCTCACGCTCCTGTGGGTTAGCGGGGATCTCCCACCCTGTGCTTTAATGCACTGACCCCATGGGAAGAGATGAAAAGCAGCCCCAAAACGTGAGCCGGCAGGGCTCCTCTGCTGCCACTCGCCAAGCCAGTGGCACAGCTTCCCCCAGGGCTGAGCAGGATCCCCCGGTGTGCCCAGGAGATGGATGCTCCAGCCTTACAAAAGCAAGGAGAAGCCATTGAGCTGTGCAGGCAGCCCAGCACTTTCTTACCGTACTGCCCCCGTGAAGAAAATCCCTGTGGAAATGTAGGGATTAATGGGCTTTAATAGAGGCATTAATAGGGGAGGACTCTCCGGCTTTGCCGGTAGCGGAGCTGTGAGTGTCCTGGCTCTCGGCAGAGGGGAGCGGGAGAAGCCCCTGGAGGAGTGTGATGTGCTCATTCCCCCGAGCTGCCCTGTCCCTGGGGGACATGGGGGGGGAGTGGGGCAATAATCCAGACACCAACCAAGCCGGGGGAAAGGTGTGTGTGGGCTGAGGCCGTGCGGTTCGGATGAGGCGATGCCCTGTAGAGAGGCAGCCGCGTTTTTCCCTTCCCTTTTATCTCCATCCTCACCGGCTGCTTTTCTTCTGACTCCATGCCCACTGCAGCAGGTGCTCATCTCCCTGCTCCCCGCTTTCTGCCTACTTCTGCCATGATCCAGAGTTCCTCCCCACCTTTTCCTTCCCTCTTTTCCTCCCTTCTTCCCCCAACCCATAGGGGAAAATTCTCCCTCCTGTATTTTCTGGCTGCCTTCTCCCCGGTAGGGACAGATAGGCTGAGGATGCGCACAGGGGGATGCAGCCAGGGGGCCAGGATTTTAATAAGCCTTGTTATTTGGTGTCCCCCCCTGCCCATGCATCTTTTGGGGCTATTGGCAGCAGGAGAGGGGGTCATTAAAAAACACTCAGAAGTGGGAAAACCCATCCCCTCCCAGGCAGGCACAAGATTTCCATCCCTTTCCCTGGCCAAACTTGGGGGCGGGTGGTGTCCCGACCCAGAGGGGTCCCTGGCACCCCATCCCCGGTGGGCGCTGATGCCGGCCCGGCCGCAGGTCTGGTTCCAGAACCGCCGGTCCAAGGAGCGGCGGATGAAGCAGCTGAGCGCGCTGGGCGCCCGCCGGCACGCCTTCTTCCGCAGCCCGCGCAGGATGCGGCCCCTCGGCGGCCGCCTCGACGAGTCCGAGATGCTCGGCTCGACGCCCTACACGTACTACGGAGGTGAGGGACCGGCCGCGGGGGCCCTGCCCCGTCTACCCCCCCTCTCCTTCCCTCCCTCTTCCTCTTCCCCTTTCCCTTTGTTCCTCCCCTGTCCCGCTTCTCCCCGGGATTTTCCTTCCCCGCGCCGCTCCCTGTCCCCCTCCGCGGGGAGCGGAGCCGCCCGGGGCCCCGAGGGGACAGTGAGGGGGGATGCGCCCGTGGCCGCCGCAGCATCCCGGCCCACTCCACGCACGCCAAGGCACCTGTGCATCCACACCCACGCGTGCGCACACCCACGCAGAGACAGCTATGCACGCCGCACGCGTGTGCACACCCACGGCTGTGCAATGCACACACCGGCGCACGGATGTGCATCCCCATGCACACACGCGTGCTCGCATCCATGCACAGGACCACCTTCATCTGCACACACGTCCACGCACACGCAGACATGTCCACGCACACTCACGCCCACGCTGCCCCCCCGCCCCGGCCGGGCATTGTGGCGGCGGTGGCGGGGCGGCGGCGGCCGCTCTCCCGGGAACAAAGCCCCAGCTGCGGGGCTTTTGTGCCCCTTTCAGGCCGCATTTGTTCCAATTACCTCCCGGGCCCGCAGCATATGGAAGGTCACTGCCGCCGGGCCGGCCCCCCGCCGCCCCGACGGGACGGGATGGGCGCAGCGGGGCGGCCCCGCCGCCTCCCCTCTCCCCCCGCTCCGTGCAGAGCCCCCCCCATAAGCCGCATTTTCAAAGCCTCCCCTCTGACGAGGGGCTTTCCAGGCACCCCTTGCTGCTCTGCAGTTAGTTTCTAGATCCCTTCCAGGCTGCTAAACACATATATAATTTCCCCATTATATGTGTACATATATATTTCCCCCCATCATATATATTTTTTTCCCCCCATTTTATATATGTATCCCCTTTTCCCCATTCCCTTTATATATGTACTTTTTCCCCATTTTATATATTTTTTTCCCCCATTTTATATATGTATCCCCTTTTGCCCATTCCCTTTATATATATTTTTTTCTTTCCCCTGGTAACTAAGAATGAAACTGAGCCCACCCTCCCCACCCCAGCTGCCCCAGCCTGGGGCTCCTTGCCCTCCTAAGTCCCCTCCCTCCCCCCAGGCCAGGCAGGGAGAGGGTGCTGAGCGCTGCAGCCCTTAGGACAGGCTTATTTCTCTCTTGGGTCGGACTTAAATTTGCAGCTAGTTCTTTGCGCCCTGCACCCCAGGACCCAGCAGAGTATTTCAGAGAGGACAGCCACACGGGCCCAGGTCATGCTTGTGCCTGGGTGGGGAAGATAGGGCTGGGTATGGGGAGCAGTGGGATTCTGGAAGGTTTTTGGCCCTGGGGGACCAGCTTCATCCTTTTCTCCCTCCTCCTGCAGATTACCAAGGTGACTACTATGGACCGGGAGGCAACTATGACTTTTTCCCCCACGGGCCGCCCTCCCAAGCCCAGTCCCCGGCCGACTCCAGCTACCTTCAGAACTCAGGACCCGGCTCCACGCCCCTGGGACCCTTGGAGCCCCCCCTAAGCGGACACCACTCCTCAGAAAACCAAAGGTACACGGATATGATCTCGCATCCCGACACCCCCAGCCCCGAACCGGGGATGACCGGTTCGCTGCACCCCATCCCGGGGGAGGTCTTCAGCGGGGGGCCCAGCCCGCCCTTCTCCATGTCCAGCAATAGCGGCTACAGCGGGGCTCTCTCGCACCCCAACCCAGAGCTCAGCGAGGCGGCAGTGTGGTAGGCCTGGCGTGGGCACGCGTGCGCGTGTGGAGGGGGAAAATACCCCCACGTTCCCCCAGCCCACGCGTGTCCCCCCCCNGCCCCGGACCCGGGCACATCACATCGCCATCGCCGGATAAAGACCCCCCTCTGATGCCAAAACGCATCCCTGCATCCCCCCCCTGCCGTCACTGCAGATCCCCCTGGGACCTTGGGGCCACCCCACTACCTCCCCTCCTGGCACCTTCCCCCCACACTGGGGTGGGGGGCAAGGAACGGTGCCCAGCCCTGAAGAACCCCCCCCGCTGGCATCGGGACCTCTGCCTCTTGGACCAAAGCTGAACTCGCCTGGACACAGGTCCCACCGCCCCGGCGGTGCCTGGTGAGGGGGGCTGGGGCAGGGCTCCTCCCGCTAATGAGCATCCTTTTTAATTATCCCTTACCACCCCATGGGGGGTGGGGAAATGGGGAATAGCAGGAATAACCCCCCCGGCCCCTCCCCTGCCCTTGTTTTTGTTGTTCCCATTTTATCCCCAAGGAGAAGGTGGGTTTGGACCCGGTTTTTGGTGATGGGTAGCAGGGAGGGGGTGTGTGGGGGGGTCGGGCCCAAGGCTGCCCCAGTGACTGGCTGAGATTGGGCTCCCACGTGGCGGAAAAGACACCAGAAAGAGGCAGAAACAGGAAAAATACAACAACAACAAAACCCAATAAACAACAACAAAAAAACCCCAGAACAAAACCAACCCAACCACCACAAACAGCAGAAATTAAACCCGAGCCTCGACGCCGAGTCCCACCCCAACGTTTCCCAGAGGCTCTGCCAATTTAAGGATGTATTATAGTTTTTGCTTCTAGTTTCTTTATTTTGTATAAAGGAGAAACAAATAAAGTATGTTTTTGTGTTTACTGATTATTTATTGTACTTTAGTCATCCGAGGCTCCGAATTTTTCTATTTTGAGGCGGGGAGGGGGTGGCGCAGGGGAGGGGGGCCAGAGGATAGAGGGGGGAAACAAAAAAGGAAGGAGAATGGAAAAGGAAAGAAAAAAAAGTTGTTTTCTGAAAGCGTTGTGGGTTTCCTGTCCCCGCTGCCTCTTGCGGAGGCTGTTAGTGTGAATGGCTCTTGTTGTTCAATGTGAATAAAAAACCTTTTAGTTACCTACTGTTCGGTCACCTGGTGCCTTTTTTTTTTTTTTTTTTTTTTTTAAAGCCAAGACCATAAGAGATGCTGGCAGGGCTGCCCTACTCCCCACCTGCCCCCCACCCTGTCCCCCAGCCCTGCACGGGGTCTGGGGGAGCAGCCCCCATCGGTCCCCTGGCTGGGACGGGTGCTGCAGTCCCTGTACAAGGTGATGCTGCTGCATCCGGAGCTGCATCACCCACCCCATACCCCAGGCCCCCCATCACCCCAGCACTGGGGGGGGGCACATTACCTGGCTCAGCACCTTCTCCCACAGCAGACAGGCTAGCATCATTTCTTCCTGGCAGGGGGAGGCATTGTGTGTACCCCCAAGACCCCCCCCCAGGGCACCCACAGCCCTGCTGGCAGAGCATCCCTGTGGGGGAGCCACAGGAGTGCCAGAGGGGTCAGCAGGGCTGCAAGGGGGGACACAGACCAAGGGAGGGTGTCTGTGGACACCATCAGCAGCTTTTGCCTCATCTACCCGAGGGGGCCATGGAGGGCAGGCAGGAGGGGGGTATCCTCCCCCAGCACCCCAGTCCACCCCCTCTCCTCTCTCCTGCTTCCCCTCTCTTGTTTTCTGAGATACAAAAATAAATAAAGTCCAAGGCAGGCTGCAGCTCTGAACCAATATTTAAAATGCAAAATCATGGCAGAGTTTCCCCCCCACCCTTGTCTTGCAGTAAAAAGATATAAACAGAATAAATTACCTTCCCGTGCTGGCTTACGAGAGTCCCTCTCTCCTGACCTGAATTTTAAGTCCTGGCTTGGTTGTAGCACAGAGCACCAATGATTTATGAAAAGCCAGCCACTTCTCTGCATATTTTCTCTGTTCAGCCAAGTGGTAGAATTTATCCTTCCTATACCATTACCAGCATTAATAACAGGGTGGCAAACGAGCCAGGCTGAGCCCCAAGGGATCCCTCAGCCAGGAGCCAGGACCAGCACAAAGACACTGGCCTCTCACCACCCACAAAGCAAAGCACCTTCTCCCCTTTTAACAGGTGGGGAAACTGAGGCAGGAGTGCAGCCAGCCGCTCCCTGCCGCCCCACCCCTGCCAGGCTGTTGGGATTATCGGGTAATGGGTGCTTCTTGTAAGGACAGGGCAACACGTTATTGAATAACTCCCTCCCAACATCGGCTTGAGTGTTATAAAATAGAGTACAAGGTCATTCACTGGGTGAACACTGGCTGCTATTATTATTATGATTATTATTATTGTTATTATTATTATTTTATACCTGAACCCAAGGCTTGCACCTGGGGGCTGTTTGCAGGCTGCTGGGGCACCCTGTTCCCAGGGGGGACAGGCCACAGGAGGGATTTTGGATGATGCTAGCATGCTCCAAGCTGCCACCTCCCGTGCAGGGGCTGGGGGGGTCTGTGCAGGAGGATGGGTCTGTGCAGGAGGATGGGGCTCAGCAGGAGCAGCCACCCGCGCAGAGGCCTGCCAGCACAGAGGAGCTTTACCAGCTGGGCTCCGCAGCTCGGAGCCGGGTGCAGGAGCCAAACCTTCCCTGAAGTCACCAGCCGGGTGCTGCTGTGGCCCCAGGCTTGCCCGTCCTGGCAAACACCCACCTGTGGCATGGCACTGGCAGAAGGGACCTGATGGGGGTCCCCATCACATCCAGGGTCGGGGTACAGCATCACAACTGAGATTGGGGTCCCCATCAGCAGTCCCAAGAAGGCACCAGTACCCAGGGTTCATGTCTGCCTCCAGCTGCAGGGTGACCATGAGTGACCCCCCACCAGCTGGGACCATGCCCACCCCCAGTGGGGTGTCCCCCAGGTAACCTGCACCCCCATGTCCCTGCTGCGGACTTCCAAAGCCCAATCCCCCTCAGATGGCACCCAAAGCCCGAACGCTCCCTTGTCAAGGCAAGGAGGGGGCAAAGCTCCCTGTTGGGGTGCTCAGGAAGTCACCTCAAGGCCCATGGTCGTGCCCATGTCACCGCCAGCAATAACCCCCGTAGGACTGTGCTGGGGAAACACCACCGCGAGCTCCCAGCTCCCCTGGGTCCCTGCAGAGCAGCATCAGTCCTGGGAATAAACTTCTTTTCAAAAGCTGTTGGGCAAACATCAATGCTACTTTTTTTTTCCTGACCTTTTTCCCTTTTTTTTTTTTTCAGAAGGGGAAGGTCTGCAGAAGGTGGAAAGTAATCAGGTTTTGGACCTGGGATAAAAAATTGCTGGAGTAGGTTGGGCTGACTCCTTATAATTAATAGTGTGCCTCGTAATAGGATTCTCCAGCCTTCGGTGCTCCCTGGAAACACCTTTTTACATAAGATATTGCTCACGATGGAGCAGCAGAGTTGTGATTTATGGGGTTTTGGCCTCAAGAAGCATCTGGGGGGGCTGGCCTGGCCAGCGGGATGTACTGGGGAAGAAGGGAAAAGGTCCGAAGGCAGGGAGGGTGTCTCTGCGGGGTTGGCAGCTGGGTCCTGGGGCAGGCGCCTGGCCAAGGGACAGGGCTTCGTGGGGAATGCCTGTGATCCGGGGGCTGAGCTGGTCCTGGGGCTGAGCCCCCTCTGCTCCAAAGGGGAGGAGGAGGAGGCTGAGAAGGGTTTTGGGCAGGAAAGGGCTTGTCTCCCTGCCCGACATCACCAGGTGACGCTTGGGGCATGGGCTCACCTGGGGAACAGGGGAGCAGTCAGGGTCGGGCAGCCCCAGTGGGAGCAAGACCTCACATCGCCTGGGGATGGGAGGAAGGAGCAGGGGGAAGTGTCACTGGGGGGACGTGAAAAACCCCAGGAGGTGCAAGAGCAAGGGGCTAAAAGCAAATGCAGCACTAGAGAGTGGGAATGGCGGTGAGCAGGAAAGCCTGGAGGAAAGGGGGAAATGGGAAAAAGAGCAGGGTGGGGGAAAAAGGGGGATCACGGGGGCTCTGGGATGGGGTACACACAGACACACGCGTGTTAGTGCACCTCCGAGCTCGTGGGTGTCAAACACAGCCAGGGAGCTCTGCCAATAAATCACCATAACAAGCGGGTCCTTGTGTGTTGTTCTATTCTGACCGCAGACAGCGCGGCAGGAATGGGAGAAGATTGTAATAATTAATAATCATTAGAATAATAATGCATAAAGACAGTAGCAAAGTAATTAGTCAGAGAGGGAGCGCTTGTTAATTGAGGCGGGGAGCTGTGGTCCAAACAGCCTGGGGAGGAGCAGGGGAGGGAGGGGAGGGGGGACCGAGGGTTTGGGGACGTGGAGGAGGATGCCCGGCATGTCCAAGGGGCAGAGTGGGATGTGTGTACCCCAGCCCGGCCATCAGACAGGCAGGGGAGGCACAGGCAAGGCCTCAGCTCCATCCCTGCCTGCAGTGTGAGCCCTGGTCTCGTCCGCCCTGCATGCCTCAGTTTCCCCATCCCCACATGGATGCTGTGTGCTGGGGCAGAGGCTGAGGGAGGAGTCTGGCACCGCATCTGCCAGGCAGCGGGGCTTTATTTCGGTTATTTTGGAAGGAAAGCAAGCAGAGGGTGCTGGTGGGGCTCCGTGGCATCACCCTCCTCGGGGTGGGTGTCACTCCAGCCCCAGCTGGCTCTTCAGGGCCCGCAGCTGGGCCGCCTGGATGCTGCCGCCCCCGCACACCACCACCACCACGGAGGCCAGTGGGGTCCGCAGCTGCCCCTCGCGCTGCAGCCGCTGCAGCCGCTCCGTGTAGAGCAGGGCCAGGGCAGCCCCGCACGCCGGCTGCACCAGCATCCGCTCATCGTCTGCAGGGATGAGAGTGGGGGGACACCCTGAGCCACCCACCCACCCCGGCCCCATCAGCCCCCTGACTCCGGCACGTCTCAGGCCCATCCCAAGACCCCACGGTGTCCCTGTCACCCCTGCCATGCCCAGCTGGACCCTGCTCACCCAGGAACTGCTCCACGGCTCGCACAGCCTCCGCGTCCTCCACCACCTGGGAGATGACCTGGCACTCCTGGGCACACTCCAGCGCCCGCGCCGCCACCATCTTGGCTCCCAGGCACTTGGCCACGCTGGGACAGGAGGGGAGGAAGGCGGTCAGGGTGGTACCGGGACCCTTAAGCGAGCTGGGCTGAGACCTGCCAACTCGTTGCACACATGGCCGCTCCCTCAAAGCCCAGCTCACCTGGTGATGTCAGGCAGGGAGACGAGCCGGCCGGCCGCCAGTGCCGCGTGGAAGCTGTGAGCCCCCCGGGTCTCGGCAGTGACAATGGGGACGTCCTGCCAGCCCACCTGGTGCAGGCCGGCCACGACGCCCGCCAGCAGCCCCCCGCCGCCCACTGCCAGCAGGATGGCATCCGGTTTGGTCTCCAGCGAGTCCTTCAGCTCCCAGACCAGGCTGGCGTGACCCTGCCTGCAGGGCGAGGGGGGGGGACGGGGGGAGGATGCAGCCCAGGGGCACCCTGAGCCAGCCCAGACCCCGGGGATGGGGAGTGGGGGCAGGAGCTGAGCCCTGGCAGCACTCACCACACCAAGGGGTGGTCGAAGGGGTGGATGCTGACCCAGCCCTCGGTCTGTGCCAGCTCCAGGGCTCTCCTGTTGGCTTCATCCCACACCTGGGGGGGGTAATGGGGGCTCAGCAGGGCCGCATCCAGCCCTTGCACCCCGGAGATGGGTGCCTTGTCACCGTGGGGCCGGGGGACACCAGAAACCCACGCGGGGCACTGGGTTGAGGGGGGGACCCCGGGGTGACCCTGCCACAACATCAGGTGCAGGTGATGCAGGAGGGGGACATTTTGGGATGGGGTTTACCATGCACATCCCCGGCATCACAGAGCAGGCTGAGCTCAGGCTCAGCCCCCTGTGGTCCCCCCCCAAGACACCAGTTTTGGGGGGCTGCTGCAGGGGTACCTGGCCAGAGACCTCCACCTTCGCCCCCAGCTCCTCCAGCTTGCGCACAGTGGCGGGGCCAGTGGTGCTGGGGACCACGACAGTGACCGGCAACCCCAGCTTCTTGGCCGCGTATGCCGCTGCCAGACCTGCGTTCCCCCCTGCGGAAAGCAGGGGTCAGGCAGGGCTCAGCCCCTCCTGCATCCCCCATATTACTCATGAGCATCCCCCATAGCTCCCCCTGCCTCTGCTCGGGACCCAATTACCTGAGGAGCAAACGAAGTGGCGGCAGCCCTTCTTGGCAGCCTGAAAGGCAGGAGGGAAGGAGGGAAGGGGACAGCTGTGTCCCCCCGCCATGCCCCCCGTAAGGGCGTGAGCAGCGCCCTGCCCACACCGTGCCCACGCTCACCTCCTGGCAGAGGCGGCCGATGCCCCGGATCTTGAAGGAGCCCGTGGGCTGGACGTTTTCCAGCTTCATGTAGACCTTGGTGCCCGCCGCCTGGGACAGGGGCAGGCTCTCCAGGACGGGCGAGATGATGTGGAAGGGCTTCTCACCCCTGCCGGACTGGGCTGCCATGGCCCTGGCGACGGATGCTCTGCCAGGGAGAGGTGGGGGAGCTGCCGGCTGCTCCCCGTGGGTCCTTCCGCCGTGGCCCCGCTGCCCATCCGGGGCTTGGCAGTCCCCGGGGTCCCCTCCCGTCTCTGGGTTGCAGCAGCACCGAGTCCTGGGGCACAGCGATGGGCCCTCCCTGCCAGAGCCCCAGGACAAGCTGGGCCACCCCCTCCTCCTGGTCCCCAAGCCCCCGGTGTCCCCAAGTGTTCCCCGAACACCCTGTCCCCTAACTGAGCCAGGGCCACCCCACAGTGGGGATTACCTGGTGTCCCGTGGGGCCTCGCTGTGCGTCCCCACCTCCTCGCCTGCAGCCACGGCAGTTTGAGGGACAGAGGAGGAAGAGGTGACGTCGGAGGGGCTGTGCTGGTGTCCCCAAGTCCCCGCGTCCAGTGGCGCAGCGGGGCAAGGGGCAGGGGTTACATCGCCCTGGCCCCGGCTGTTTGCTCAGCACCAGACGGGTTTTTCCAAGCACAGGGCTGGATCCGTGCCGAAAGCGCCCAGCCGTGGCCCGGGCACGGTGCCGGGTGCCCCAGCAGGGACAGCCACGTGCGGCCCCAGCGGCCAAATCCCAGCAGCCTTTGCATGCCCAGCAGATGGGATGTGGGCGCCCAGGAGACGGGGTGGGGGGAAAGGAGAGGCAGCTCCCAAATGACTTTGGGGGTCCCCAAGGGTTTGTCCCCACCAGCTGGGCACAAACACCGGCTCTTCTCAGGTTCAGCCAGAAACATGTCCCAGAGAATTTGAGGACTTTGCCCATTTGACCCAGACCCCCGGTGTAGCAAGGGCAGCCTGCATGCCCCAAATCCCCAGCGGGCAGCTAAGACACCCCCCATCGCCTCCAAATGAGCCATCACACCCCTATGCCCTCTCTGCCAAGCGCCCCTGACCCCTGGCAGCCCCGGGCCCTCCTCCGAGCCGCATGTCCCCAGGGGGGCTCAGCTCTGCTGGCTGGGTAAGCCCCCTGGGACGAGCCCCCCCCCAGCCCCGGCTGGTCAAGCCAGGCACCCCACAGGCAGGAGGGGTCTGAGTGGGGGGGAAGGTCCCTGCAGAGCTTGTGCAGGTGCCCCATGAGCATCCCTTGGAGACAGGGCTGCCCAGAGGGACCCAGCCAGAGCCCGGCCAAGCCCCACAGTCCAGCAGCACCCAGGGGCCCCTACGCAAAGCAGACAGAGCCCCCCCCTCCTCCAGGACACCCCGGGGCCCCTTCTTGTCACCCAGCGCTGGTGACACCCCCTAGGGTAAGGGTCCCCCTAGCACGTGCCCTACCTCTGCACAGAGGGGCTGGCTCTGTCCTGGACGGGTGAGGAGGAGGAAGGTGGGACCTGGACGAAGATCTGTCCCTGGCTCCTCACCCCTCAGCTGCAGAGGCTTTCTCCCTGGCAGCGTCTGAAAGCAGAGGCACTTTGGCACAAGGTCAGACCCATCCCCTTCCATGGTGGCTCCACAGGGGTCCCGAGGGGGGGCTGCTGCACACGAGCTGGCACACACACAAGACACAGCTGTGACACCACCAAAAGGGGTGCGCTGGGAAATCCCCACTCCCCCCCCCGGCTCTGCCCCACTGTCAGGCAGAGAGAAGTGAAACAGGCCCCAGAACACCAGATTTCAGTCCCCTGACCCAAACAGCGCTGCAAATCCCCCGAGAGCACCCCTGGTGACAGGCACTGAGCAGGGCACGAGCTCCAGGACAGCCCTGTCCCTGGTGGAGCTGGCCTTTTAAGGGTAATGAATTACCTAACTCCTTGGTGCTTACACCATCATTAGGCTTCAGAGTGAACAGCACACAGCACAGGCAAGGTCAGCACAGAGGCACAGTGCTGCCTGCAGAGACCAGGCACCTCTGCACTGAGCCACAGTGCTTTTGGGACATCAGGGACTGGAAATGTGGGGGATGATGAGGATTTCTTAAACAGTGGCACCAAGGGTGGGGGAGGCACACAAGGTCCTGCTCCCCTGGGGGCCCATGGAGGGACACCCCATCCCGCAGTGGGCAGAGGGGCTGCAAGTGCTTCCCTGCCCATGGGACAGAGATGGGCCCTGGGGACAGGTGCTGGGGAAGGGGTGCAAGGAGCCCCCCACCACTCACAGGGAGAAGGCCAGGGACCCCCTCGGCCAGGGCACGACATTTCAGCTCAGCCCTGGGGTGCTCTGGGGTCCTTTTCCACCCCACACCCCACTCCCCGTCTCCCCTTTGGCTCCATGCCTGCCCCAGGGAAAGCGATGCCAGGCTGTCACCCAGTCACGTCCCCTGCCCTGGGAGCCCCCGCACCATGGGGACACCAGGGGACATGGGAACAGCCTCTTCCACCCGCCCAACTTACCTGCAACCCCTTCATCCCCCCAGCACGCAGCACAGCGGGTTTTGGACACCCCACCCTGCCCAGGGTACCCATCCCATCTTTTGGGGTGCCAGCACCCTAACAGCCCAGACCTGCTGCAACTCAGCCCCGTGCAGCCCCCGGGGAGCTGCAGGGGCCTCCAGCCCTGGTGAGAACCTGGCGCCTTCAAAGTGCTGCCGAGCACCAGCTCATTAATCCCCCAGTAATGACCTCGTTATTCCTAACGAGGCGGAGCGGATCAAGGGAGCTGAGGTAAGAGGATTTTGCAACAGGGGTTTCGGGGCTGGGGGAACACAGGTGGCAGAGGAGGGGAAGACAAAAGGGACGAGGACGGTCACCCCATCCTGGGGGGTGAGCAGTGTGATCTCCCCCCTCCATCCCATAGCCTGGGCTCCCCCATTTCAGCAGCTCTGCCCCACACCGGGTACCCAGCCTGATGCAGCAGCAGAGAAACCTTAGCAGCCTGCACCCCAAAAAAGCCTGGCCTGGCTGGCTGCACACCCTCCCACCGGGGCCAGGAGGCAGCAGAGAAGCAGGGAGCACCCCGTTAATTTGAGGGGAGAAGACCGCTGCACGAGCCCAACCCCTATAGAAGACACCAGAGAATCTTGGCAGAGCGCAAAGCACAGCCACCACCTCCGCTGCACGCAGACCGTTTTATTTGTCACAGCCAAACCAGCTCACTCCCCTCCTCTCTGCCCAGCAGGCGAGCCCCAGCCTCCCAGGACCCCCCCATTTTGTGGGAAGAGCCCCCCCATACCAGGCTTAGACCCAGGGCCAGAGCCCCTCGGTGGCGAGGGGGCACGGTCCCTTGCGCAGCGCAGCCGGCACCACGGGGATGCGGCAGCGAGAGGCAGAAGCGGAAAGAGCCAGGGGGGCAGGGGACCCCCCCCTGCACCCAAAGCCAGTCCCCTGGGGATAGGGGAGAGCCAGTAGCACTGCCCCCCCAAAGGGGTCCCCACAGAGGACAGATGCCCGCGGATGGACGGATGCCTGCGGATGGACAGGCGGATGGGTTCAGCCCGGCGGTGCCCACTCAGTCCCAGTGGACCTTGACAGGGGGGAAGGTCCAGAGGTCGGGGTGGCCCATGTGCAGCAGGCTGCTGCAGGGGGACGTGCTCCAGCGGAAGGGGGGCACGTCATCCCACGTGGGACCGCTGACGGCCACCAGCCCGAAGGTGGGGGCCATGCCCCAGGAGGTGACCTGGTGTTGGAGGGGGGGGAGAAAAAACAGGGGTGCAAGTCAACACGGGGAAGGGGCAACGCAGCCCAGGGGAGCTGTCAGAGGGTTGTGCACCCCTAAAGAGGGGACCTCCAGCTCCCCCCCAACCCCCCCGGGGCTGCCCCATCTCCCCCACCTTCATGTCGGTGCCACCATGGCAGCGCTGGCGCAGGGCTGGGAAGGGGTAGGTGCCGTTGGGGGGGTTGAGGTCGGAGCGGGCAGAGATGGCGTTCTCTGCATTCTGGGGGGGGTCACAGCCCCCGCACCGTGACAGGGGGTCCTGCAGGTAGTTGTTGGACCTGCAAAGTGGCCGAGGGAGAGTTGTGGTGAAGGTGGGGAAAAAAAAAAATGTATGTAAGCTTATAATGATGAAAAAATCTCCCCCGAGGGTTGCAAATCCCTGGGGCGGGGTGGGGGACACCCAGGTCTGGGTGGTCCCCAGCACCCACCTCATCAGGCGGACCATGGAGTCCAGGTCGTGGACCAGTGTCTGGTTCCGACGGAAGATCTGGGCGCGCGGGTTCTTGTCGTAGGTGAACCAGTCGCCGTATTTCTTCACCAGCTCCGGGTTCCCACTGGCATTGAAGATCTCCTCAAAGTACCTGGGGTGTGCGGGGGGAACCCAGCGAGTCAGCACCCAACGGCGGGGGGGCAAGGCCTGCATTGGCTGCCCCCCTTTATGGGGCATCAGTGGGGTGGGATGAGGCTGGACAGAGCTCACGGTAGGTTGTAGCTGGCCCAGTAGCCCTGCTGGTACAGCAGCTCCGTCTGATCGGCCGCCACCACCAGGCCCCTGCACCAGGGGAAGAGCATCAGTCAGAGCAGACAGTGAAATCGAGCGGGGAGGGGGGGGACGTGCTGGGAAGGGGGGCAGCCCAGCTGGGGGGTCCCTGCCACTGGGTTCTCATCCCAGCCAGGGGTGTCGGGCGCCCATCACCTGCACACAAGCATCCTTGGAGAGCCTTTAGCTGCGGACTGGCAGCGCAGGCAGCTCCCGCCTGCATTTGCATCCCCATCACCCAACTCCCACCTGTTGGGCTGGGGCACATGGGACCCTTAGGGCTTTCCCAAATCCTTGGGGACGGGGCTCCAGGAAGAGACGCTTCCGCCATGGCTCAGCACAGGAACGGGGGCACTCACGGGATCTGCTCCAGCACGGTCAGCACGCCCTGCGGTGGGCTCGCTCTCCCCGGCACGAAGGCGTTATAGTCCACCACCATCCACTGGTTGTTGTACCTGGCACAGAGAAGGGGGAAGGCATCCCTCCGGCAACCAGCCTCTCCCTGGGGACATCCCCGCTGCCTGGGGGGAGCATCCCTCCATCCAATGCCCCCTTCCCCTGACAGCCGGGGGGGTTCCCACACCCCACCTGGCCCCACTCACGTGCCGCTGTTGAACCGTCGGAAGACGGCGGTCCACTCGGGACCGCTGCGGGCCAGGCGGTTGGCCACGATGTTCCTCAGCCACTCCAGGACACTGCCCCGTGGGTCCAGGTACTTCCACCGTGCCGGGTTGTTGTTCCCGATGGTGGTTTCCAGCGCTACCTGTGGGGAGGAGAGCGATGGGTAGAGCAGCGGGGCTGGGGAGGGGTCCCCCAGGACCAGAACCCCACTCACCAACCCACTGCTGAGGATGTAGAAGTCATCCCCGGAAAAGATGGTGCCGGGGTAGGAGGAAAACACCTGGATGCTCCCGGGGATCTGAGAATTGCCTGGAAGCAGGGATGCAAAAGTAGGGGAGAATCAGAAGGGAGGTGTCAGATGCAGCCCCCCCCAGCCCAGCCCACGCACCGCCGGCTGAGGTGCGGAAGGGCAGCGTGTACTTCTTGATGATGCGCAGCATGGACTGGTAGGAGGTCCAGGTGTCATGGGCGACCAGGAGATCCCGATAGCCTGGCAGCAGCTTGAGGAGAGCAGAGCAGGAGCCCGAGCCCAGGATGCGCCGTGGGGAGGAGCGGTTCAGGGCAGACTCCAGGTCCTCCAGGTCACCCCCCAACTGCAGCAGGCTGGGGGGAAGCGAGACACGGGGTATCAGGTGGGTGACAGCCTGGCCCAAGAGCCGAGCTGGCTCACAGCTCTCTGTCCGTCTGTCTGGGTTGGAGGGTGTTTCTCCATCCCATCCTGGTTCAGGCACAAGCACCCCAGCAGCCTGAGCAGGGAGGGAAGGGTGAGCACAGCAGTGGGGAAACTGAGGCAGGGGCTGCAGCAGGCCTGGGAGGGGACCCATCACCCAGCCCATGGTGCTGGGGAGGAGGAGAACCTGCCTTGGCTCCATCCTGCCCTATCAGCAGAGGACAAGTGCCCAGAGAAGGTGGGTGAGGGGGACTGGGAGCAGAACTGGGTGACCCTGGACGTCCAGGAATTGTCCCCATAGCACCCCCCTGGCCCCTGGGGCAACCACCCCCAACTCCTCATCACCTCCAAGAAGGAGCTTACAGGAAGCCGAAAGGTGCCAGGGTGAACCTGCCCCGGGGGAAGTCCAGGCGCCCGTTGTAGTTGTCCTCCAGCCCCTTCAGCTGCAGCAGGGCCAGGCGCACCTGCAGGGACAGGGGACAGAGCTGGCACTCGGCTCCCACAGGGAAGAGGGGTGAGTGATTTCAGGGGGATGGGGTCCCCCCTTCCCCCGGGGGACGCAGCAGATCTGGTGGGTCCCAGCGCTGCTGCAGAGGCAGGAGACGTGGGGGGAAGCGGTGCTGCCAGCAGGGCCATGACTCAGCACCAGTGGCTGGGGGGGATGGGGCTGAGCACCCATGTGCACCCCAACAGCAGCATGTGAGCCTCTGGCAGGGACAAAGTCACGAGTCAGCTCTGCTCACCCAGGGGAAGAGGATCCACGGTGGTTAGATCCCCGTCATCCCACCTGGAGCCTGGCCAGGATGCCAGGCGCCCCTCACTGCCCTGTCCCCTCCTCTTGATTAAAACCCCAATTAGCCCAGGGGAATGTAGCGGGGGTCCACCCTGGGTGGGGGTACCCCATCCTCACCTGGTGCCAATACTCGGGGTCCTCCCCCTTTCCCATCTGCTCCTCCATCCAGCCCAGGTTGGCCTCGAGGTAGCCCCGCAGCTTCTCACAGTACTCGCTCTCATACTTGAAGGGGCCGCAGTAGCCCACCATGGTGTTCATCCAGTGCATGTACATCAGCTGGGGGACACGGCGGGGGTGTCACCGGCGGGGGTCAGCCGGGGGAGAGGGGAGGGGAGGGACCGCATCAGGCCCCTCGGGACCCCGATTTCGGAGGGGTCACCTGTTACCTGCTCAGAGACGGCGGCCTCAGCGAGCCCGGCGGCGTAGGCCTGCAGGCTGTCGCTGTACGAGGCATTGGTGGTCACCTCCAGGAAGGCCCAGCTGGGGGGACACGGACACGGGTGGGTCACGGACACGGGTGGGACGGGGCGCCTCACCCACGACGGCNCCCACGCCGCCCCCCCCGCGGCCTCCGCCGGTGCCCCTTTCCCGCTCGGCTCCGTGCGAGCCCCCGTCCCGTCCCGTCCACGTCCCGGGGCAGCCCAGCGCGGCCCGGCCCGGCCCGGCCCTACCCGACGGTGGGGATGCGGTCGTCGAGGCTGGCCCAG
>VYZW01016413.1:0-35492 GCA_013401315.1 Balaeniceps rex | reverse complement strand
GGTTTGTTTAGCCTGCAGAAAAGGAGGCTGAGGGGAGACTAAATGGAGAGTGATGATATGATCGGCATGTGCTAATTTTCTTAAGACATGCATGCACTGTGATGACTTAGGCTGCAGTTCCACAAACAGAATAATGGTTTCAGGGCATAAAAAGCCATAGCCACATGACAGAGAGTGCCGAACAGGCAGACTATCAGCCTGATATATTCATGGTTACTGAAAAAACAATTGAGGAGTTCATTTAAGTTTAGGTGAACTTAAGGTTCACTTAGCTTTTCCAGGTGGTTAAACTTGTGTCTGGTCTGTTCCAAGTGGATCATCTTCAATTTGCAGTCCCATTTTCTTCCTTTTCAGCACTGCCTGGTAGATCAATGCCCTCCTTTATATTTTCTCGTTCTCAAAAAGCTGCTGGGTTTGTTCACATATTCAGGACATCTCTTTACCTTCTGTAACACCAGCTTGATTCTGACTCATCCACTTCAACAGCAAGCCAAAGCTAGATCCTGATCCAGTGACAGATATCAGGAGCTATCCACATTGAAAAACATGTCCCTCGTAGTCATGTTCTGCAGAACCTCTTCACTACAGACATAGCTGGACCAGCATGAGCTGCTCAGACTGGGCACAGAAATGTCTGTGTGAAGAACTATTGTTGGGAAGCCACAGAACAATGGTCACTACAAGGTCATACAAATATGTCACAGGCTTGAAAAAAACATAGAGTCTACAAGATGGCTGGGAACGGCTCTCTACACTCAGGCTATTTCTATATGAGATAGAAACAGAGCGCAGGCTTAGTCACTATAACAGTCATCCATATGGTTTAATGTTAGCACATTCCCTGATACACTCCTAGTCGTTTCTTCCTGAAAAGGGTCTGGCAAGACAGCACAACCCAGCAACTGTTCCCAGTAATCAATATGAATAAGATCTCTTTGGTTTTTTGGAGCTAAAAGAGTTTAATTCTGTGGCTGTGAGCCACATTGACACCTGCCCTGAGGACAAGATGGTGAGGTCTGATTCATTTAATTCATGATGAGTGTTGGTTGTACCTCAAGTTTCCCTAACACGTGTCTACCACCAAAGAAGTTGTTCAGGGTCTTGGAGCACTCAGGAACACCTTTCAGTGCAAAAGCAAATAGTCCTTGATACCTTAGCATGGAACTGCAGCTGCAACTCAAGTCCCCACAAGGACTCTGCTTTCTAACCTCCACCATCCTCATTTCAAATCTCTGCACAACTAAATAAATTCTGCACACTTTTTCCTACAAACTCTATTCTAATTTCCTATTCTGTTCTGTTCTGTTCTGTTCTGTTCTGTTCTAAAACAAGATGCAGCTACTGAACTGAACCATCAAACAGATTTACCTGTTAGGATGAACCAATGATGCTGAAGAAATACTTCTTTAGACTATTCTCCCCCTTAATTTATGGCATAATCAGGGGAATACCTGTAATCTCAGATTGAGATTTTTCAAAATTGACTGTGCATTTATAAATCAGATTTCTACAGAAATAAAAGGAAGCTTCTCAATTCCTTCCTGACCCTCAGTGGGCAAGAATTACATAGTTTCCTCCAGACAGTCACAGCTCTAACGTTTTAATAATGCTTCTAAAAGGTCTAGGGATCAAACACCAAATACCAACTTCCTGTGTTGAATGAACATGTACTAAGTATCTGTTCTTCTTGACTTGGTAGGAAGAAACTACATATCCCTTAGAATAATTGTTAGCTACCATACTGTTCTAAGGTTCACTTGTTGAAGTTAATTGGGATTTTTGGCATTTATTAATCTTGTTTAATCAAAGGGACTCGTATGATTGGCTAGCTTGACTTCCTGCACAAACGGGCCTATGAACCACCCCTGCTAATCTTTGCACTGAATCTCTAATTTCTATTTGAACTATACTACATCTTCCATAGATACATTCAGTTATGATGACTTTTTAAAGTTATGAGTTCACCTCTTTTCTTGGGAAACTGTTCCAGTTGGTAATTGTATTTCTGCACAAAAGTTTCCCTTGCTTTAAATCTGAATGGGTTGTGGTCAGCTTTCATCTACAGGATCTTATATATGCTTATATGTTCCTTTTGCCAAATAGGATGTCTATGGCCTTAAGACCTGAGTGTTAATTTATTAGACCCTGAATTGTTCTCATGGCTCCTTTGGGAGCTGCATCCTTTTTTTCAACATTATGTTATGAAAAGCAATGATATCCTCTCTTAAACCCTACCTGATATCCCCTGCTATCTCCCAAGAAAGTCACAAGAACTTTTATTTCCAGACAGTCTTTTAGGTATTGCATCACACAGCTCATGTAAGGCAATGTAATGCTATTCATACTTGGACATACACTACCATTGCATACCAAAGTACTTTTCAACCCCAAATCAAATCAAATTTAGCTTTGTGAGAAACACTGTATCAATTATTTATGACTAAAATACAGATACTGATCTCATGTATTCATTCAAACTGTGTAATTTGCCTGTCATTATTATTTATCACTAACTGGTGAATTTTTCATCACCAAGAAAAAATACTTCTAATAATATTTCTTTTTCTTCCAGATCATTCATATTGTTAAGAGCTAAATACCCACTTAAGCCATGTTTCATTTCAAGCAATTTGCTCTGAGAGATATTTTAGTTTAGCTCAGTTTTGCTTTACAGAATTTCAACAATATTATGCCCAAAATGCTGAAAGATACTCATTTTGTATTACAATTAGGTAATGATCACATTACATGAGAGATTATCCTTCCCTATTTACAGTAAATAGCTACAAGTTACAAGAAAATAGAAGCTCTATTCATGAATGATTTACATGCTGCTGCTTCTCAAGGTTTTGTTTTATTCAAGTCGAAATTTGTGCCCAGAATATTAAAGACATATTCTAATTTGGTGTATGCAACCAAACCTGACTGCATGCAGTAGTTTCTTTTAAATCAATCTTACTATGGCTATAAATTCCACCCCCTCTCTTACTTTGAGGGTCAGATAGAATAAATCAATAACATTCCAAGATGCATAGTATCTAAGGTACAATAAGATGAATATTATTTTTGGCAGACGTGAACATACACAGATGTGTATGTTCCCATGTGACAGTTTCTTTGATATTTAGGAAAGATTTGATTTCCCTATAACCAAAGAGGCAAGTAATTGTGGTAATTGTCCTGTTATTTCTTCCTACCTGAGGGCAAACTAACTTTTTGAATGTGCTTAAAAAAATTTAAAAATTTGGTTTTCTACATTTAAAACAGTCTGTTTTGTTGAGGAGTTCACACATGGAATTCATTGAAGCCACATTTCAGGAAAAAAAAGAAATATTTTGAAAGACACTTTGCAAACTCTTCAGCTCTAAGAACGATGGATAATACAGTCTTTTTCCAAGGACTTGGAAACAGAATCAGAGTACTCATGTTTGACACCTTGGCTGTCCCACTAACTCTGTAACCCATTAGTCTGTCCATAAATGACATAACTGTTTATCAAATTAGCAAACATTATGTCATTTGGTTTTCGCTCCGCCTCTCCCCACCCCCTTATGTGTGCAAAGGAATAAATTACCTTGGCAGAAGAAGAGAAAGAACTGTGTGATAGTGACTCACCAGTGACAGCCACACTGTATTTATTATCTCAGGATCTTTTAGCTCTCACCTACATTTTGAGAGAAAAGCTTGCAGAGGGACTTGAAAGCAGAGAAGAGCATGAAATCTGAATTTTTATTCTCATGTCACTACATGAACCAGTCCCTCATGTTTTTTCTCAGTCTAACAACATGTAACAAGGACTCCACGCGCAGTAATGTATTAGCTGTACTATAACAGCTTTTCACCCTGGTAAAGATTTGAAAAGCAAAGGTGAAAAAGGATGATCAACTTGTTTCTTAAAAAATCTTAATAGAATATCTGGGTTGCATTGATCTGATATTCCATTAGGGTTTTGGAACTAAATACTTAAAAGAAGGAACAATGTCCTAAATCATGGATATTTCTTAAGGATCTTTCTTTCCTTATGGAAATTTTTGAAATTTGAAATTTTTCTGTACAAAATATAACAGCAGGATCACCCCTAAGTCAGGTGATCAATGCTGTAATTTTTGAGGGTCTATTACATAGTTACGTTTTCCTACCTCCTACGTTCACTTAAATGTGTTTTCTGAGTCTCTAATATTTAACTGATGGTGAGCAGGGAAAGTGAATGCAGAGTTAGCATTCGGTTATGTTTCACTGTATGGTCAGAGATTTGCTAGAACCTTCAGCTCTCTAACCAGCAATGGGAAATGTAAATAAACTTGTTTTTAAATGGCTTACCCATGTATGAAGCAATAATCTAGCACAACAGCACAAAATGATCTTTAAAGGATATTTTTACATCTTAGCAATAGAGAATGAGATGTGATCTAGAGAGGAAACCCATCAAAAACATCTGTGTAAACAACTGGAACATATATAACACAAGAAAATGAAGTTTTCTCCTTGCAACTGTCCTGGTTTCAGCTGAGTTAGAGTTACTTTTCTTCCTAGTAGCTGGCATAGTGCTGTGTTTTGGATTTAGTAGGAGAAGAATGCTGATAACACACTGATGTTTTAGTTGTTGCTAAGTAGTGCTTAGGCTAGTCAAGGACTTTCTTTTTCAGCTTCCCATGCTCTGCCAGGTGCACAAGAAGTTGGGAGGGGGCACAGCCCAAGATAGTTGATCCAAATTGACCAAAGGGCTATTCCATACCATATGACGTCATGCTCAGTATATAAACCGAGGGGAGTTAGCTGGGGGGCAGCGATCGCTGCTCGGGGACTGGCTGGGTGTCGGTCGGTGGGTGGTGAGCAGTTGCATCACTTGTTTTCTTTTCCCTGGGTTTTGTTTGTCTCTCTCATTCTCCTTTTCATTACTTTCTGCAATTTTGAAATTATCTTTCTTAAACTTTTTCATTCTTTCAAGTATACTGTTTCTACCTCTTCTGAAAATTTCTGGCTCCCTCTCCCATAAAGTACTACCCATTGATCTATTGGCTCAAGAATAAAGAATGTTTTTATTATAAGTCTTGTCTAAGATAGAATAATTTAATTATAGTTTCATCATAATGAGCACCTTAACCAAAAGGAAGGTTACAAAGAATGACTAAGATACAGAACAACACTCTTTACCTATGGATTCCATACAGAATCTCTTGCTTGGCTTAGTGAAATATCAAGAGATTTTTGACATTCATTAAATGTCAAAAGTTTCCTCTTGGAAAGAACCTTATTTAGGTTATTTTTGCCTGCTGAAAAGAAAGTGAAAATGAGTTTGCTAATAAAAATGCATTTTATTTACCTAACTGTACTGAATTGGGTAGCTGTATGTAATCTGGAAATAAGGCCATAACAGTATGTAATCTCAAAAACCTCTGACAAAGAGGAGGAAGTTGAAGCTACATTTTTGGTCATAAAGAAAACTCCACAATCTTCCTCCCAGAACTGTATTTTAAATATCCTGCTAAATGAACTAAAAAAGAGAAAAGGATAGAATAACCACAAATACATATTGCAGCATTTCTACTCTGCATTCAAAAGCTTCATAACAGCTATTGCTAAAATAGTTGTATGTCTGGCTATGAAGATTGAATAAGAGAATGAACACTTCTTCTGTTTGAAGAATCATACCTCTATATGCCACATGAGCAAAGAAGTGTCCAACACAACTACTCTGAATAGTAATTAAGCTCATAGTGATACTTCATGTGATCAGAAACCCTGATTTACAGAACACCTCTACAGTAACTGAAATTTATAGTCCTGCCTTCCTTCTGAAGCAGTTGTAAAAGATTAAAGTGGGGAAAAACTGAGGAGGAAATGTTTAACAGCCAGTCCAGTATATCTCTCTCCCTTAACAAAAAAAATCAATAATGTCTGTAGGCATCCAAACCTTATATAAACCAATCTCTTAATTTTCCTTCTATTCCAAGGTTCTGTTTCATTTGCTAACCTCTGTTTCATATGTACATCTATGGTGTGTCACCACTATTCCCTATAAAACCCTTTCCTAAAAGTTATTCAGAAGTAAATCTGGAAACAAATACTCGTGTATATTTTTTATTGAAAAATAGCAACACAAATTCAATGGAAAGTAGAATTACACAGTTGTATTTACTAATATTTTATCTAACTGTTTTCAAAATACTTTTCATTACCAAGAACCCTCTGTACAGCTATTTGTCCAAAGGAGATTAAACAAATCTGTAAGTACACATAGGGATGACATCTTCGTTGCATTTTCATGCATGGCTGGGGGGGAGTTCAAAGTGTTTGTATGATCTTTAATTTGGGCTAGGCGATATTTTCTTCATTAATTATGTTTATAAATGTTACTTCCAAAGATCATGTCTGCACATTCTTCTCACAAAGAAAATGTTATATTGAAACCAGACTATCCTTAACACCATATATCTTTTCTTTTAAAGGTGTCTGACACAAACTTACCACTGTGAATTAGAGTTCAGTATGAGTGAGTTATTCACTGCAGGTTTTGTAAAAGCTGCTTTGCAAAAGTGATGGTCTCTAACACATTGTGTAAGTACAGAATTACAATTTAATTATGAAACTATAAGGAAATTGAGTTTGTAAATCACAGAATTATTTGAATCATGAAATGTTATAAATCCATGCTGTTTGCCACTAAGCTTACAGATTATTATATCTCTGTCAGAGGCTCTAGATCTACCATGAAAGAATTTTTTTTTTAAATAAAGCCTGTTACATCCATTAAGAGCAAAGGTCTCAGATATTGGAACTTAGAATTATTGGTGTGTAATTTCAGCCCTCTGGCCCTCAGACTTGTCCCTGGTCATTATTTCAGTGTTGCACCTTGAATTTTCAGCTACTGACCATATCACTAGCTCTGTACAAAACAAAATAAAAATACTATCCTTTCCATGAAGAGTTTCCAGTTTGAAAGAACAATCACAGATGAATAAACACAGAATGATGAGTGAATTAAAAAAAAAAAAACAACCAAACCTCAGGCAGCTTGACAGTGCAACAGAAAATTATATCCACATGAAAGATGCTGATTCCCTTCATCCTTCACTCACCTGTATGTAATTACCAAACGTGTAATATCTGATCCGCTCACCCTACATTCTCCTTACAATAAAACAGAGAAATAGGTACTTTTAGAGTGCAAGTATCTGACTTGGATTAGATGCCTTTTAGATGACTTTTGAATATTAATACCCATTTCTTTATGCTTGTTATAAGAAAATCAGGATAACAGAGGGGCAGCAGCCTAATTGTTGTCAAAATCCTTGAGGTTTTTATTACACTTTTTGTAGTCAGAATAGCAAAGGAGAGTTGTTAGGATGTTTTGAAGAGGTTAATGAGTTCCTTTTCTGTACACATATGAAACAGTGAGCACCAAGAAGCAAACTTTCTCTATGAATGGGAAAAGTATATGGTATAAGTGGATCCTGAATGATCTGCAAAGACAATGATTTGCATTAAACATAAACTACTTGAGAAATAACAACAAAGATGCAGATGCATTTACTAATAGGAATGCCCAGAGTTAACAAGTGGTAGAAGAAAAGTAAGCCAAGGACAGGAATCTAGAGCCCTCATTGCTTACATGGAAAAAAAACACTGTGACATTTTACAGTTAAATGGATCTAAGTAGAATTGATGTGGTACTGTGCAGATCTAGAATTAATATATTTTATAAGATTCTAGAAACACTGCAGTTTTTATTTTATTTTGGTTTTACCTAATACAGAGAAATTTCCATCTCATTGCATGTGCTGGCATCTTCAGGTTGGAAGGACACTAAGCTTTTCCTGTACTATTTTATCCTAAGTTTATCTCATGACCTGTGAGCTGTCTAGTGTCACCACTGTTTGTATAACATACCTTGGACTGGGCTTATCTGTTTGTCTGAAAGAATTTCCCACAGTGAGATAGTGTTTGATTTATTCCCAGTGTTTATACTACTGAGAAGTGACCTACACAGAACTGGGGGCTCATACTAGTTATTTTATTTGGCAGTAAAAACAAGTGCATAAAAATTCACACTTATTTACCTGCATATTACTACAGACCTACACAAGATCTGATAATCTCATAGTAGCAAATGCAACATGTCAGTGAACTTGGTTTTGTCCTCACCAGTCATACCAGGCTTACACAAGTCTATTTTCGTAATCTGGCACTTTTTCCTCTCTTTTTTCCCCGTGTTTCTATGAAATTAAAAGCCTATTTTAGGCTCCTGGGATAAATCTGTTTCTTCTGTCATAATTCTCCCATCAGAGAAATATCTTCTCAACTTAAGAGACAAGATAACTCTCAGTTGATATTGACATGTAAAACATATCATGTTACTCTTAGAGATACAAGGAAATTTCATTAAAACTTTTTAAAGGGTTTTCTTTCATTAACTGAGTTTGAATTTGGTGACTAGGGAAAGCACCTAGATTTAGCAAATGACAAGCTACTCAAGATGAGCTCCTAGTGCAATGCAATGCCAGAAAAATTAAACAACTTCTTTGTTGAAAGATTAACATCACATTTCTCTGTTATGTACAAGCTTCATAATATAAATTACACTCACTGAAATTTAGTAGTATTTTAATAAAACTGACGGCCTGTTTCTTGTTTTTATTGTGTGGAGGTGCTTTCTTTTGTCCATTAGTTTCTTGTTTATTTTTACCCAATAACATTATCAACTTTGACTGAGTTACATGATATTTCTAATAAGTATAGGTGAGATCAGAATAAAGATACCCACTGTAACATAGTAGTTGTGCAAGTAGTTTGCACCCATTATAAATCAAGCACCATTGTTACAGAAAAATACACAGTTAAAGATATTATCTGATTTGCAGTTAAAGATTTGCATTGGCAGTGCATCTTGCAAAAGCTACTAGCTGCATTTGTGTTGTTTTACTCAGCGACTTCTTCATTTAAAATTCATCTAAAGGTTGAACATGATGATGTCTATGGATTGAAAGAAACAAATCAAAGCAAAAAATCCTGAGATTCATCTAACCACTTTTGCGTACCATGGTAGCCTACGTTTTCGGAATTTGAAAATGTATATATTAAAAAAAAATTAAAAAATAAAAGACAAGGAATAATAGTGGTTCAAAAGCACTTGTTTTCAGCTCAACTCAGCAAGACAAAACTTGACCTCAAATTGATCTTGCTGCACATAAAATGAAAGAGACCATTATGCAACAGAACACAGCTCAAAAAAAAAGAAAAGAATGAAAATATTAAGAGATGAGCCAAACTGACAAGCATGAATCCTAGCCAAATAAGGAAAAGATGCATTTATCATTCCATTAAAGATGAGTATCATGCTGGAAATACTGAAATAGAGGCTGAAGAACTTTGACCACTTTAGAATTTAGAAATCCATACAGCCTCCCCAGTGCCAGCTGTTGATAGACATTCTTGCCAATTTGTGATTGAAGTCACCTATTACTTAGATTGCTTTCACAAGGCAGCCTGGCAGGTGGGTCGTGGTCCCAAAACCCTGGATGTAGCCTGAGTGGGAAACTTCATGAGGACTTCTAATTGAAATGGAAAGGAAAAACAGAGAAACTTCATCATGCTGAAGGGCACAGTTGGCTTTTCCAAAGAGGAAACAGAAGTGGGAATTTCCCCCACTGTCTAAAAGATGTACCTGAAATCTTATACCGTAATTAGGTGTATCTCAGTGAGGCACAACTGACAACTTTTGTCTGATTACACTATCTATTCATGACTGCATTGCTATGCTTCAAATCCGTTACAGATTATACAAGGGTTTGTATAATCCAGAGTGCGACGACAGTAAATATGAACATAAATTATCCTTCCTTTTAGTGATCAGAGCAAGTACAGATCTAAACAGCTGTCCTTGGAAACTGCAAGGTTTTTGCCAGCAATGGAGCTTGTCTATTCCAACGGCTATGCTTTGGACATTCTAGCTTTTCCACAGCTCAGCATTTCTTCTGCTTATGGTAGTTTTCAAAATATGTTTGGTCCATTTTTCCCATTCTCACCCATACCTCTTTATTTAGAACTTATTTTATTCAGAATTTGGCCCTGAAACAGTGATCAGTCACTAGGCTGGTCTCCTGAAACTGCAAATAACCGCATCTTCATGGAGAACATGTATCTTAGTATTTTGATGCATTTTCACTGTGATATTTAGAAGTGTTGTCCTTTGCTTTCAACTTCATTCACTTCCTCGGTTAATTGTTATTTATGTTTTATGAAAGGCAAGATTGGGTAGAGTTGTTGAGCTCTGCTCTTTAGTTACCTTGTTTTCCTGAGAGCTGTTGAAACATAATAATATTTAATATATCTTCACATATAACCAGTTTTCTAGCATGAGTACACTATGGATTTTACTGTTCTATCCTATGACACCTACATTTACAGTTAGGGTTTTTTGGGGTTTTTTACCGAAAATATGTATATAAATGCAATATATCTAATATTACTGTCTTTGATGTAGTGCACCTATTATCACTGTCAACATTAAAGCTTTCCTTTAAAAGTGAAATTAAAAAAAACATTTTTTTAGTGATCTGGTAAATCCTCTTTGGAAAGATTTGTCCATTTTCCCAGTCTTTCCCTTATTTGTTGAGATTTTCCTAAGATTTTAGTAAATGAATGAGTCTTCCAGCAGTTGAGCTCTTATTTTCTTCTTACAAATAGTGATTACATGTAAATATGATTCCTTCATAAAGGCTGAAAGCACTGGGGGAAGTGGATTAATTTAGGGGTTTTTTTGACTTGCAGCCCTACATTATGACTTTGGTCCTTTCTTATCTGATATCTATCCATTCAAAAATTAATGTGGGGCCCTCCATGAATGTTTTAGAAATACTGAATATACCCTGAATTCCTCCTTTTTTTGATATTTGATCAAAGGCTCAAATAAGTTTTAGAGTTATCATGAAAGTTCAGGTATTTATTTTGAACTACATGTTTCTCAATTGTCATGGCTGGTTTTACTTCTTTCAGGGTCAAAATAATTAATAGACTCATTTTCTAAGTGGATAATGGGGGGCGGGGCGGGGGGGGCAAACAAACCCAGAGTATTAATATGGACTTTTAAGCAGAAATACTGGACAAGATAAATAAAGAAAAAAATCAATAATGAATCTAAAACGGCTACCCTACTGTCCTATACTTTTAAATTCAGTATTGTAGACAATGAATAGAGAAAAGTGCCATAAATAGGTAGGAAGTAATTTCAATAAAGTTTTTCATTAAAAAGAAAGTATGTTGGGAAATGTAACATATACACATGAGAAGACCTGTCCACTTCTCATCCCGTACTTTTAAAGGAATTACTTAAAATACATTTATTAAACTACTAGCAATTATTTTGGAAAAGTCACAGAGGGCTAAGGAGATGCCAGGAAAAAATTGCAGTAATGATGTTTGAAGTATGTAAATAAGATACAGGCAATTACTATCTCAAAGTTTCAACTGAAAATCCTAGTAAAATACATTGTCTACTTTTAAGAGAGAAAAGTGTACTAGTACCAAAGACAGTAATGAAACTTTGATCACTAAACAAAAGAATAAATCTTGCCATTCAATAACTTCTTTGATCAAATTAAGTAATCAATAACTGAAGTGTAAATTAGTGCCTAGGATAGAGGATTGCACCCTAGATGTATACTTTCAAATCACAGCTCACTTCTGTGCAACAGAAGTTATTTAACCTTGTAAGTCAGGGTCTACTCTATCTCCATTCTTATTGTTTTAGAGCTCGTTATGTCCCTACCTTTCAGGTGTTTAGGGAAGATAAAACCCATTAATGATTATAAGATGCTCAGATACAACTCTGACAAGGGCCATAAAAGTGCCCAGAAAGGTAATTAGAAGGGAATGCACTATCATGCGTTAAAGTTGAATGTAATATCATATAGATAAATGTAAACATAATGCCTAACCATAACCTAATGTTTAATTTTGTCTCTACCTTGCCCTTTTGAAATTAACTGAAAATTGTCTCGTGCGGCAAACATGAGTAAATACACCTTTGGCCCTTAAAAATTCAAAGTTCTCCTTGAGGGTGGGTTTACTAATGTATCAGTCTTGTTGGGAATAGGAAACAGTACAGAACTAAAGCTTAATTAATCTAGTCTCTAGTTCAGAACTGAATGCAGTATGTTGAAATGTTCAGTTGTATCAAATAGTCCCTTTGGTTCAGAACGACTACTTGTGTAAAGTGTAAAGCATTTGCTTGAGAGTGAATCAGGGACACAATTATTAATCATATCAGGAGAAGATGAGTAGCACGTTACCTGAACTGACATGCTTCATTCAAAGGCTTTCCATGTAGTAAAGGACATCACGCAAAGCAGAATGGAGTTAAGGAATTTAAAAGCAAGATCAAGCATAAAAAATTCAATTCGTTGTAGTCAAATATAATTATATTTCTTTATCCTGCAAGTATTTCTGTTTTCACGGCATCACTAGGCATCATAAGTGGTATATTTAATTTAATGGGTCACAGAACATGCATATAAGAATATGGCCTATTTTGTACAATAGAGAAGTACGGTTAAAACCTATTACTAAATGAGCTTTGAAAATTATTATGAAACTAAGGTTAATTTTCCTTCTTTAGGTAAGTCTAATGATATTTCAAACAAAATTCATTTTCTGTGTTGCTTTTCTTTAAAACAGCACTAAGCCAGTAATCACTAAACAAAGAGAGGGGAAGATGCAACATAAAAGATGTAGGTGCATGGACACTGAGATCATTTCACTTCCTCTTATAATATTTTAAACATATTTGTAGATCACAGACTGGCTGCTCATCTGGAATTTCATGTTCTACTATAGGAAACTGAAATTCAGACTCAGACAGCATTACCTTTGCCCTGCAGAATAATTGATCTTTTCATATGGTGACTAAGAAACCAGCTATTTAAACAGTAGTGACAGTTCACACTGAATCAACATGTTTCTGTAGGCATTCAGAGAAAAATATTAGTGACTTTGGTAATGATTCTTCCTCATTTGATGTGCTTTCCATAAATATTCTAACAATAGTTTACTGACCAAAAACATTATGGCAGCAGCAAATTTTCAACAATTGCTGAAAAATATCAACAGTAGATAACTTTTGACCTTATAACTGACATTATTAACAAATACTCTCACTCACCAAATTCTCACTCCCAGGCATATATTGGCAGAGATACGAAGGAATAGCTGCATATCCAATCAGAAATAATACTCAAAGACTTCATAAGCAAACTATGTGCCATGACCTGTTCTGTAAAACCACAGAATCACAGAATCAATCACAAAATGCTTAAGGTTGGAAGGGACCTCTGGCAATACCATTGGTTCCCACATGGAAGAACAACATAGGGTAATAGTCAATAGGGCCAGACAAGCTTTGACAGTATCTCCACAGCATCCCAGATTCAAGCCCTTGGCAAGCAGCAAACTTCTGTAGATGACAGGTCAGGTTGGCAGATGGGTGCCTCTGTCCCCCGCTGCAGGGAGTCGCCCACTACTATAACTCGCTGCTTCTTCCTGGTGCTCCTACACGGCTCAAGGTAAGTCAGCCCAGATGCTGCACTTGAAAACACCCCCAGCTCCTCCTAAGCTTTGAGGGCAGTGAACCTGTCCCGTAGTTGCTGGAGCAGGAGCCTTCATCCTGGTGCCAGAGGTTATTAGCTTCCAAACTTTGCCTTCCTCACAAAATGTTTGACAGATACTTTTGAACAGAAAAGACATCTGAGATAATCCATAATATGCTGAAAAATGTGTAAATGAAACCCAGAAATTTCTCAATTCTATAGGATATTGTCTAAATATTTTCTTCAAGTATGTTGCAATTTTATACATATATAGAGAGAGAAAAACAGAGAAAGAAGGAAGGAAACATGGACAAAGGAAGAGTTTTAGGTAGCACTGGAACATGGGTACCACGCCTAACAAACACGTCAGAACAGCATCAAGTTCATCTGCCCAAATATCAAGGACTGCTCACAAGTAACCCTCCATATAGAAAGTATTTGTAACATAGATCTCAAATTTACATTTGAGTATCTCACATTTTTTTAAGATTTGTCCTCACAATATCCTTGGAAGGGAAGTGCCAATATCCCTACCTCCTTGATGAGCATATGTGCCATACAGTAGTGAAGTGACTTCATTCAGAGGGTGGTATGTCATGAGGTGGTATCAATAAAAGTGGTGACTCCCCACAAAGTGAAAAATAATTTTTTTCTTAGAAGAAAGTGATTAGTAACCTGCTCTAAAAATCTACATAATGCTTAACCACTTCTGAAATCCCCAGGATTAAGTATCTTTCTCATACTGAAATATTTAAAATTAATCTTGCATGTTTTCCTACAAATGTCCCAACTAATTTTCAGGTCACTTCTGTCTAATATGCAACATCTATATATTATGGAAAGGGATTCCCTTGGTTGCAGACAAGGGAAAACTGTAGGCATTTGTAAACTTGTGAGTGTATCTACTATAGTCTAGTCTAGAGAAGGCAAAATGCTGGAAAACGGCCACTGTCAACACATAGAGCTGAGGACAGGAAGAACTGGGAAAGACAGCTTGTGTCCTTCTTCCCCTCATGCACAGTGTCTTGTGCTCCATTTGCCTAAAGCAGGTAATTTTCCAAATGATGCAATTACTTGTAGCAATCGTAGTATAAGTTAAAACTGTGCAGCTCTTTTTGAATCTCAGGCTAAATCAGTGCATTTTAAAGCCTCACACCAGCTGCCTACTCTGCAACGGGAAAAAATCCTTCCCTAAAAAAAAGTTTCAAAAGACTGGTAAATAAAAATTAATAACAAGCCTATTAAAAGAAATACCTTTATATCTGTACTCTCAGTTTTGGGGCTGTTATTGGACACTTCCTCTGAAGCTAACTCTGTAATATTTTTGAAACTTTAAATAAACATAGTAAATTCAAATTTAATCCCAAGTGAATCTTCCATATTACTGTGGTTGCCTACAAAAAGGATTTATGGCTTATTCTGAGATCAGTACTGTCTATTACTAAGAAAGGAAAAGTAACAGCAAGGTTGTCTGGGATTCTTGCTTGTACTATCAACTCTCAGTTACTGAGGGTTGTTTACTTAGTTGGAGATTACCTATGGTATAGGTAAAGCAGCACTTTAGCCCCAGCTGTTTATGTCCAGCCTGTAATTCAACAATGGCATTATTAGATGCAAGCTGGTTCCCCACAGCTGGGTGTCCTCATGGCACTTCCCAGAATTTAAGGAATATGTACTATATAAAAGACATCATGTTGGGTCTGCTAGTCAGTGTCCAGGACAGAAATTCTGCCATTCTGAGTTTCTGCACTGCGGTGGCATGTTCTTTAGTACCTGTGTTAACTGTGCTTTTCCATTTTCTGTGGTATTCCAGCAGCCTACTGTCCCTGCTAATAGAAAGCTTACAGCATTCCTGATTCTGCTATGCAGTTACAATAGCAGTCAGTCATGGGGCTTTATTACACTTCAGTTCATCTGTTGTATAACTGAAGTAATAATATCATTGCATTTTACTCTCAAGCTGGAGATGAGTTGGAATGACAATTAATGTCTGTAAAACCTTTCAGATCCTGGGATGAAACGCACTAAATACTGCAAGTGTGAGGTGTTATTACTGCTTTTACTACAGCTAGAGTCACCTCTCTGTATTCCTGCCAATATCGCATCTTTTTTCTTTTTTTTTTCAACTTCGTTTCTTCTTAATCAGTCTGGCAAACCTTATCTATAAAAATATTTTAAAAAGTGGTTGGTCAACCTAAAAAAATTAAGACTAGCTGGAGACATTAAATATGAAGAACTTTTAAAGTTCTTGTTCATAATGAGCTTTTCTGAAAGGACTTGGGAGTCCTGGTGGACAGTAAATTGACCATGAGCATGCAATGGCTGTCTTGTAGCAAAGGCCAGCAGCATTCTGGGCTCCATTAGGAGGACTGCCACCAGCAGATCGAGGGTGTTGACCCTTCCCCTCTACTCAGCACCGGTAAGGCCACATCTGGAGTGCTGGGTCCAGTACTGGGCTCCCCAGTACAAGAAGGATGTGGCCCTCAGAGAAGGGCCACAAAGATGATAAAGGGACTGAAGTGTCTCTCATTTGAGGGAAGACTGAGAGATCTGGGACTGTACAGCCTAGAGAAGGGAAGGTTTCGGGCAGATCTTATCAATATGTATAAATTCTTGTTGAGGGGGGTAAACACAGAGTCGACTCTTCTCAGTGATTCTGTGACATATATACATATATGTTGAAAATAATGAGGCTGTCTATGCAAAACCATAATATCACCCATAGGTGATATTTTCATTTCTATAATTCTGTGATATTAGCACGACACAGGCAGGCATGGTATAATCTGTTGATAAATCTAATTAGGCTGGAAATCACAAGATCGCCAGTCAGAACAGTAACATTGTAAAAACAGCTCCCTAATAAGAGTAGTGAAGATTAACAATACCTGCAGATATCAGGGAAGAAATTGATAAATATATAAAAAGCATTATATGGGACTGTTGCCCATGAATACCCAACTTCACTCAGGGATACAGAAGGTCCTGTCTAGTCTTATTTGCACTGTATGAAACCATTTTATATTTAATGTTGTGGGTTTATGTTTATCATGACCTTTTGGGGGTAAGGACACAAAACTAGTCTCAGTTTTAGTTTGGGAACTCAGACACAAACCTGGGATATACCTCATCTAGTTTTACACATGCTGAACGAATATATCTGGACTATGGCATATGTTTTTAATTGATAATCATTCTATATTTTATACGTTGTTTCTTCTGTCATTTAGTATGTCATGTATCCCAAGTACAGCACTTAAGCATATGTATAACTTTAAAGATGTGAGTAATGCAGGTATTATGCAAGTAAATGTGTTATTATTTCAACCTATCTTCCTAGCATTTCTTCTGTAAAACAGTACTGAAAAATCTCTTCGAAACTGGTAATCAGCAAGAATACTTGTTTAAATAAACTAAGCATGTCCATTGATGGTCAGCATCTGGTATGATCATAATTTGCAGATATTCAAAAGATAAAAGGAATAATTCAAATATAATATTTTAAAAGAATACCATTTTTATTGTAAAAAATATAATATATACCATTTTTTTAATATTCATTTTCCACATGTAGTTTCCTGTCATGGAAATGAATTACCAGGAGTCCCTTTAATGGACAAACCGATACATGGTGAAACCACAGGGCTACAGAAATACATGGCTATCTTATAAGTACACACAGTTTTAGCTGTACTTCTGATTTTCTTGGTAAGTTTTCATCTACATCTTTTCTGATTTTTCCAATATGACCATCAAAACTGTGTTTACCTTCCTTATCTCTCATACGTTTGATCTAATTCAGGTTAGTTCTCTTGGTTAAGCCAAAAGTTTGTGCATGGGGAGGGAGATGTTGAGTTTTATACAAAGGACAATCACCTATTCTATTAATTTTTTGACAGCTATTGTGTTGGATTGAAATAGCCAATGTTTCCAGATGCAAGTATGAGATCTATGAAAATGTACAGCTTTAGGTAGAGTAGATCATTGGGATCTACCGTGAGCCATAAAATAGTTTGGATCCATGACAATACATAAAAAAGATTATAATAAAACTCAGAGAAGCACAATATTTTTTGTGGTGAGATTATAAGGCTATACTAAAGCAGAAGATAAATAACATCTTTCTTTTCTCACAGTTAGCTGAGTACTTGAGGTACAGCCATTCATGCCTAATTCCACACACTAAACATAAGTCACCATTGAATGTTCTTCTCTCATCCACATATGAACAATTGACTCCTTTGGGTGCTGTTTTGACAGGGAAGCAGTGGTACCAAAATGCTTGGCACCTCCAACTCTCACAACAGTTGTTAAAAGTTCCTTTTCCCCCTCCTTGTTATTTCTCTAGGAAAAGATAATGAGCCATTAGCAGCATTCTGCTGTACAGTGGTTTCTTTACACTGGTAATCCTCAAATAATCCATATTTGCTGAGGTTAAAGAGAAATTTTTCATGTATATTTTTTGTTTCACTTTGTGTACAGGTGTTAAAAAGAACTGCAATAAATGATGGTCAGTTTACAGGCATAGGAGAATCTTAATTACATGTTGGATTTCAGAATGTTTAACTCTGTTTAATTCCATCACACAAACATTAAGCATCTTCTAATTAGATCTCTAAACACTCTGCAAGGAAAGGCAGCCATGTCAATGCAAGCAGAGAAAACACAAATATTGCATACTGTTTCTGTTTTCTCTTGTTCTGCTGTTCTCAATCTAAAGCAATTGTCACCTACAATTAAAATGTTGATTCTTCTTCATACTAGTTTTGTGTTGAAGTTAAAATAACATCAAAAGTTTTAAAAATACAAGTATGATAAATTAAAGTGCGGCAGAGAGAGCTTCTCTGTGACAACTGCTTAGAAACTTTGGGGAAAGCTCAACAGAGCTTAAACTGCAGTTGCATGTAACCGGGAGAGAATTGTCAGCAGACAGCTCTAGATCAAAAGTGCATCAAGGCACTGAGAATAAAAACCATTTCCAGTTTCATTCCAATGCTCAGGGTGAGAGGATATTATATTCCCTTGCAAATAAAGAAGATTATGTTTGATATATGGCCTAACTATAATTTCTTCTTAAAGCCAATCTACAGGAAATGAATTAAGCTAACTTGTGTCACCAGAAAGAATGGCATAGTAGCATATGAATGAAATCATTATGATTTCATACTAATCAATATGGTGTCCCTATGGTTATTCCTATGGACATGTTCCTGTCATAATTCTTTTTGTCCATATTTTCTGAGCTGTTCCATAATTATTAGAAAAAAATGCTGTTTATTTAAATGTGAAATAGTGACAATGATGGCAATAAAACAGTGAAGTTATTCTAATAAAAGTGAGACAGACCCATGTTATCCATCAAATAATCACACTCTGTCTGGAAGCTAAGCTAATTGGCCTTTTTCTGAGAGAAAGGGAGAGTGTTAGGACTTTTCAAACATGTCCTGACAAATACAAATGGCATCTAGGAAAAAATACAGTAGCAATGGAATATCACTCTACTACCCAAAACTGAAGGAAAACTAGCCTGAGTGGATCACTCCTCCACTACAGTCTTCTCAGAAAAATTTTGTATATTCAAAGTGCAATATTAACTAAAAGATCTAACTCATGACATTCCATAAGGTCACCTTGACATTTTGGCTCCAAAAGTTTTCATTAAGATTAAGGTCCATTTTTAAGGTGGAGAGATTGTCTGTCCTCAGAACCACTTACAAAGAGAATATTTCTACTCAATACACTAATTTAATATACTGAATTAAGTTATTGCAGTACAGAATATAAGAACACTCACTGAGATGCCTTATTTGCCTTGGATGAACATGAATTAAATATCGGTTCTCAGAATGCAAGTAGGATGAATATACTTGAACATATCTTTAATTTTTATTAAACACAGAATAGCCCAGAAGTACTGGTAAAAGCATGAGTATTTGTCAAATTTTGTGTGGAAATCTATCATTAAATCTACAGTGTTATCTTCGCAGTGCCCTCTTCTGAATCATCAAATGCAAGTACAATTATCCAACTGTAATCTGGCCAAAAATATTTCAGTAGTGAGGAATAGCAGCTCACACCTGAGAGATTTTATTATATTTCCGATCAATTGCTTTATTTTTATCTAAGCTTTTTCTCTGCAGTTAACTGTATTTCTTGCTTGTACATTGCTGCTAAACAGCTTCTCAGTCCAACATAGAAATACCAGGCTAAGAGAATGAACAATTTCTCCCATAGAGAGGGCTTCTAGAAGTTCATTTAAGGGAGGAAAGCACGTGCACAGCCTGTTTGACAGTACCACGTCACCAGATAGAAAGTGCCCTTGCCTTACCTTGAAGCTCAGTAATCTCTGTACTCAAAAGGAAAGCTGAATTTGGGCTTTCTGTGTATTCTATCTCCCTTGGAGATGTCAAGGTCCCCATGGTTGCTTTTTCTACCCATCATTAGCAATGTGACACTGACATAAGGACAAGTTAGATATCTGGAGGCAGACTAAGTTGACACATGCATTGCAAAGCCCAATTGAGTGGACCTGAGCAGAGGGAACCTGAGCAGATCAGGAACCATGTTTTGTCCTTTGGTACAGTAAGGAGCTTTCAGCAAGCCCACACCAGAACAGTTTGCATCCAGGGCAGCAGTCAAAACACAGTTATATGGTGATGAAGTCAGGGTCTCACAGGAACATCTGCAGATGACTTTCCAAACCTAGACTCATTTTCTTAATACCTTATCTGCTTTTATCAGTGTCATATAATTGAGGTGGTATTATAAAAATATAGATGCTAATTAATCTGCTGAAATTAATGACATTTCTAGAATGTTTTATTGTAAGCTTTCTTAAAAAGATTTTTCTTTCACATTTCAGATGACAACAGCAAGAAAACTGGTATCTCTTTTCATCCTTCTGATTTATAACACTCTTGTGAAATGTTCTTCTGAAAACACCTTCTTGTACCAAAAAAAGTGTACTCTTGAAACATTGTCTCAGAGGATTTACATGTAAGAGTGGTGAGCATTGAAGTTATTCTCTCCCAAATGCCATGCTTTCTTCCCCCATCAGTCAGGACAGTTGTATAAATGGTTTATTCCATCTACTCATGCCATTTAGGAACTAGACTTCTTGTCTGTCTTAATCTCTAGCACTAGCTGTCCTCTTCTACACAATGACTATCAATAGCCTGTTTTATTAAGGGACCACCTTGAGGTTCAATCCTGCAGAGTGCCTAGCCCATTGAAATTTCTTTTTTTGTTAATGTATTGACATGCATTAGGTTAAGCACATGTTTTAGTGCTTTGGAATTAGAGGAATCATGGAGGTGTGAGTCTGTATGCTAGACTGAGGAGAGAGGTGGATGTGACAAATATCTCTTTGCTATCCTTTCCTTTGTGCAAGAGAGACACACTGAATTTTTAGGCATTTGTAATTAGATGGTCTAGTTCCTTCATGCTAACTGAAAGGAAAGAAGGCAAAGCAGCAGCATAGGGAGTGCTTCTAGGATTACAGACTGATACGGTATCAGTGCTTTGCTCACAGTAATTAAATTGCAGCAGGCACAAGGAGTGAAGCCTGGAGGGGACAGATGCCTGAAAGAGGGGGTGGACCTAGAAGTTAGAGAAACACAGTCATAGAGGAAAGTCCCCACCCCTGCTAAGGGACAGATGGATTTTTTTTTTGAGAACTTATAGCTATTTTGATCATGAATTTGGACACTTGATTTAAAACAGTTAAATTGGTATAGACAATAGAAAGAAGGAATGATATGAGGTTATATGAGCATTGTTCATCTTACTTCACATCTGGGAATAGTAATATCAGTTTCTATCTAATCAAATATATCAACATTAACATTATTGTACCTGTTTAACTAAACAGGTTCAAGTCCTTGCATTTCAAAATGATCCAACTGCTGCAGCTGAATAAATTTAACATAACACACAACTTCACAATCAGGCAGGACAAGGGGCACAGTAAGTCATCTAATATACGGTAACTCATTAACTGGCAGTAAATCTGACCAATTTCACACACGTCACCGTATCTTTAAAGTGGCATAACTGTATAATTAGATTGCTCACTTCTGATATGTATAGGTACTTACAGTACTCTTCATAAATATCCATATGCAACATTGTGCAACAAACCACAGATGAGAGAAAATGGTTGGCAGTTATGTGAAAAAGTGCCAGCACATAGTTTTAGAAGTATAGAAGATGACCCAAAAAAATGAAAGAATAGTGACAGTGGATAGACAAAACCGCCATTAAAAGCAGAGCAAACAGAGCAGAAGAATCCCTGAAACCGAGAAAAGACAGACACAAGCAGAAATAGAGAAGATAGCAGATTAAGAAGTTAGGTCTCAGTCTACTCTTAGTCAAGCAAAGGTATAACTCGCAGAGTACAAAGCAAAATGAAATTTAAACCAAGGAAACCTATGATATACTTCCAGTTTTTCAAGTACAAACTGTAAAGCAACATACTTGAATAAAGCATATATATTTACTACAGTCAAGCCTAAGTATTTTCACCTATTTATAGAGCAAAATGGTATATATCTTCCTACACATATGCAAAATCTGTAGAAGTCTGAAAAATTTTCCAGGACATCCCAATAATCTGATTTTTCCCAGCTGTAGATAACATTCCATTTGCATGACAAGAAATCAATTGCTAGCAACCAAGCAACTGTGAGAGCTGCCTTATTCAAAGCGTTACTTTATAAAAATACTTGAAAGTCGCTTGGTTCAAATATTTGGCTTATCAAGCACTGAATACCAGGGTTATTTGCTAACAAGATAGTGACCCGGTGTTAAAGTGCAATGAGAAGCTTTATGTGAAAGCTGGGGTAACTCGTGGACACTTAGCTGCCTATCAGCTTCAGAGAACATGACAGCGCCTGCCAGAAAATAGTGTGCTGGCCCCCTCCAGTGTCACAGCAAACTAAGTGTGTCAGCATGGTATGTCAAGTCAACATGCCTGCTAGTGACTCACCATTTTACATTACTCTGATCTTACGGTTCCACCACAGCAGATAAAAATATTCTTCAGCAGCAGCTAGACTTAAAGAAATAAAAGATCCATGTTAAAAACAGTAGACAATATTCAGGGGTCAACCTCCTCTTAAAAAAGGAATGTAAAAAGTAATTATTCTTCAGGGAACAGATTTAAATGAGAAGCTGGTAAGTGACATGCAAGATCTGGCCAGGGTTTGAGTAATTCTTTCTTTCTCTCCTCTTGTCCTTCCTTGTGTCTATTTTACAGTGAAGCATTTTCTTCTACATCTGAAAACTTTTTTGAAATATTTTTGTTAAACTTAATAGAATCCATTCATTTCAGCTTACTACCTATATAAACTGTTCTACATGCTTCTACTGCCATCTTCCCCTGCACAATGAACAGTACTAAATTATGAAGCAAGCAGTGCACATCTTCACGAAGAGACAAGAAGAACACATTACTAAAGCACTTCCCTCTTAATCGCAGTCCCAATAAACTCATTTCACACAGTGACAAAGCAGCGGAGGTTACTTCAGAATATCATGCTACTTCTTGGACCTTACTGAGAAGGGTATCATTGCAAACTTCAGGCGACTGAACCTGCCTCAGTAAGCTGAAATTGTCTTCCTGAGTTTAGTGCACCAAGACTTTGAGAAGAGCTCCTCAGAAAAGGTGAATATGTGTCCTTTCTCACTAATTTTTCTCTGAAATTCTTGCCACAGACTCAGAACCAATGCTTAAGGGAGACTGCAAACCGGGTCTTACACTACCCTAAATAAAATACACAGAAGTCAAGAATCACCCAAACTCAACTGGTTGCAGATCACAGTTTGACAAATGACCTAGGACCATCTCTGTCACTCTGTACAACCTAGAACATTTCCCAGCATCAGGAAAACCTGGCCAGCATATGCAAAGCAGCAACTGCAGAAAACAAGATATGGTTTCCCAAAGTCCTCCTAGCACATGTGCAGGCTGACAATAGATTTTGGGGGGAGCAATTTCTTTAAAAGGCTCAAAGATCTGGTCAAAGATTGGAAAAGATTATTTTCAACACATAACACCCTGGCTAAGCTTCAGTAATAAGTCACCCAATAAACTTGTTTCAGAATAAAGACTGTGTAAAGTTTCAAAGGATTTTCACTTAAGTTTACACTCAAGTCTCTTGCCTTGCAGTAGGCCACGAAGTCCAGCTGTCAACTTCATTCCAGAGTGAAGAACAAGACAGAGACTTTTCCCACAAAAAAAATCCTCACACTTAGTGTAGTTACATTAATGTAGGAACCTAAGCCACCAGCGAGACCCTTGATGTCCTCTGTTCACTTTCTCTGACATGTTATAATTATGGCTTTTGGTTTTTCAGTTGCAATTCAATACAGGTCTCGGGATGACTTTTGTGTCTGTTGCTGTGTTGTAATGGTATATGAAATAGGGGCACTACGGCTCTGTCTAAGCTAAATGCCTATTACATGGGCACCTATTATTCCTTCTAGTCCTGTGGTCCTAAATACCAAACAGGTTTTTGTCAGTAAGGAATGGGTGAAATGAGGACACCTTCAGGGTGTTTCAAAGCTGTACTGTTCACAGCCGCAGCATTAACCTGTACCACTTGCAGTTCTGCAGGCTGCTTCCCAAAGGAGCTGCTGCCAGACCTGGTAGGGAGCACCAAATGAGGCTGCCCAAATGTATTACTGTTTTGTTGGTTTGGTTAGTTGGTTTGCTACATAGGTTTTAACTCAATAGCATCATGGGAAGAGAGGCTGGTAAGCAAAGTAGCAAAACTGAAGCCAAGGCCAAACTTCAAAAGCATCAGGCATCTCTGGTGACTTGACTTCAGCTATTTTGGTGGCTATCCAAAAGATTGTATTGAATTGATAAAGATTCAATCCCTCTTCCAATGTTATCTTGGGTTCTGGCAAAGGACCTCCCCCTAGGCTGATATTTCCTCTAGCTTTGAATGGGTCTTTTCCAAGATTTTGCAGAAAGCCATAAGGTGTAGAGAACACAAAGCATTTGTCTGATACAGAGTTTCCCCTCAAAAGATTTTTAAGTAAGAGGATGGCAAGAAATAACTGTCTAAAAAATCCTACCAAACAGTCTGTAGGAAACAGGGATTATACCTGACTAAAAAAGTTGGTAGACTTTCATTGACTGAATGATAGACTAGTTCTGCAGTGCCCTTTGATTGACTATTGCAGCCAGGTGGATACCAGCACTACAGGCAAAAAACCCGCTAGGTTCTGAGAAATACTCATAATTGGCTGACATCTGCTGGCTGCAACTGTGCATTGGCATTACAATCCCACCACTAACTACATCATGTGTCAGAGAACATACAGCGGACTTTCACGGTATACTTATATTTATGTATAAGACAGTTTTGTAAGGTACAGTGTTCTTCAGGGAAAGGTAAAATGCTATTACTTTTCTAAACAAGTGTTTTAAATTTATAAAAAAAACCCTCCCAAACTAATTCTAGCTTTATAAAATCACATAATTGGCTTTATATTTTCTCATTATCCAGTAACTAGTGATTTTTTAAAAGATACTAACAATTTAAGGGAACTATAAAGCACAGACTGAATATAGAAATAGGTATCTTGGCAGAAATATGCAACTTCTCTAGCACTTGAACTGATTAATTGGCAATAAACTATCTAATAAAACCATGTTATGTCCAATAATATAAAAAATGTTCTACACAGAAACATAAAAAGTAGGGAAAAATTGAAAGAGTCATACCTGAAGGGAAGCAAATACACATTTTAAGAGAGGTTTTTTTAACAGTCTGCTTTATTTTGATTGATTTATTATTATGCTCAAATACTTCAGTATTATCTAAGTTCCTGTGGTAAGTAAGAATGTGCAGTACGTTACATAACTGATTAAACCCATTAAAAAATTACAGAATAGTACTATTTTAGTATATAAATGTCAATAGGTTAGTTGCACTAATAGTGCTTTGACTTTGATCTTTTTTGCCAATGTCTCCCCGACAACCCATTCACAAAATACATTGAGCCATCATCCTAGTGAAAAATCCTGCAAACAATAGGAACACATATCTGATTTAATTCATTAATATTGCAACTATTGCAACAGATAAAACGAAGACTTTACCTTATGCCTTTAGAATACTTTTACTGTATTTATTACTGCTATTACTCACTGATGGGTTACTATTACTCAGTGATAGTTAACATGATTTAAGATAACTTCCATTCTTAATAGTGTTTCCTAAAAGAACCATTATTACTATTAATGTCTTAAATAATACTTAGCCAATGCAGTTCTGTTAAGTGAAGAGCTAAAGTAAGTTGGTAAAGGAGTGCTTTGAATGTTTTACAGTTTAAGACAATCTATAAGGTAGACATATTGATACCTAACATCAAAACACTTTTTAAGAAGCAGCAAAACTGATAAAATTGTTTGTGAAAACGTCAAAAAATCTTCCGAAATGCAGAATCTTTTGGTGATTGTGCAATATTTACATAATTAAGCATACAGTTAACCTTGACACATTACAATATGAGTAATTTATTTTTGCCTGCCTGAATTTTGCCTGTAATTTCCTAGCCGGTAGTAGTTTAATGATACTATGCTTTAGGCTACTTTCCACCAGTGGGTGACTCAAGGACATAAGAAACAGCTTCCACAGGCGTGATGATAGCATTTGTCCCCAAGCAGCAAGAATGTTCATTCACAAAGTCCATTTTACAGCACTGAGGCCTTAGTCAATAAAACACATTGGAACCTTTTAGCAGGAAAGATGCACTGCAAGTATAGAAAGGTGTGTTATAATACCAGGATTAACCTCACCTTCTTAATGCTTTTGTTTAATATCAATGGAGGAGGATTATAATAGATATCCAGCGTGATTTATTATGGTTTATGATCATGGAGAGACATCAACCTCAGGCTTCAGCCACTGCTTTTTTGCATTTATTCCAATGCAAAATGCAGGTGAAAAAATGTTACTTTTGCTGTATACAAAGATCTGCCAAGTCTCACATATGCAGTAAGATGCTCTTTCTGTCAGCCCACTCTTTTCACATCCCCGATATACGCCTTCTGCACTGGTTGCATGGCACCACGCCTCCCTCCTGCTCCATTATCCCTTGCACCAGAAGCAACTGACTGGCAACTCCCCAGCTGGTAGCATCTAGTACACAAAATCAAGGAGAGATAAAAAAGGTGTGAGGCTGTTCTGTACCCCAGGAACCACACACTCCTCTGCAGCAGAGTTTGACCACGGATTCCCCAGCACGGAAGTCCCTCCTGTCACACAACTGTGCACTATTGGGTTAAGCTCAGCCACTGAGAAGCTGTTAGCTCAGAGTCCCCCAAAAAACACAGTGGTGTTGTAGATGTGTGGTCGGTTGACCCTGGCCGGATGCCAGGTGCCCACCAAAGCTGCTCTATCACTCCCCCTTCTCAGCTGGACAGGGGAGAGAAAATATAACAAAAAGCTCGTGGGTCGAGATAAGGACAGGGAGAGATCACTCAGCAATTACTGTCATGGGCAAAACAGACTTGACTTGGGAAAATCAGTTTAATTTATTGCCAATCAAATCAGAGTAGGGTAATGAGAAATAAAAACTAAACCCACCTTCCACCACCCCTCCCTTCTTCCCGGGCCCAACTTCACTCCTGATTTTCTCTAGCTCCTCCACCCGAGCAGTGCAGGGGGACCAGGAATGGGGGTTGCGGTCAGTTCATCACGTGTTATCTCTGCTGCTCCTTCCTCCCCAGGGGGAGGACTCCTCACATTCTTCCCCTGCTCCAGTGCGGGGTCCCTTCCATGGGAGACAGTTCTCCATGAACTTCTCCAACCTGAGTCCTTCCCACAGGCTACAGTTCTTCACAAACTGCTCCAGTGTGGGTCCTTTCTACAGGGTACAGTCCTTCAGGAACAGACTACTTCAGGATGGGTCCCGCACGGGGTCACAAGTCCTGCCAGCAAACCTGTTCCAGCATGGGCTCCTCTCTCCACAGGTCCACAGGTCCTGCCAGGATCCTACTGCAGTGTGGGCTTCCCACAGGGTCACAACCTCCTTCGGGCATCCACCTGCTCTGGCGTGGTGTCCTCCATGGGCTGCAGGTGGATATCTGCTCCACCGTGGACCTCCATGGGCTGCAGGGGGACAGCCTGCCTCACCATGGTCTTCACCAGGGGCTGCAGGGGAATCTCTGCTCCAGTGCCTGGAGCACCTCCTCCCCCTCCTTCTTCACTGACCTTGGTGTCTGCAGAGTCGTTCTTTTCACATATTCTCACCCCTCTCTTTGGCTGCAGTTGTGCAGGTTTTTTTTTCCTCTTTCTTAAATATGTTATCACAGAGGCGCTACCACTGTCACTGATGGGCTTGGCCTTGGCCAGCGGTGGGTCCGTCTTGAAGCCGGCTGGCATTGGCTTTATTGGACATAGGGGAAGCTTTAGCAGCTTCTCATAGAAGCCACCCCTGTAGCCCCCCCACTCCCAAAACCTTTCCACGCAAACCCAATACATTGGTGATTTTACAGATTTTGTCATTCGTTGTACATTCCACATCTGTATATCTTGATGACATGCAGTGATCACAGAAGCCAAGGCACAGAACTACTGTTTCCCTTAGGCACGTAGCCAGTGAAACCTCTCAGTCTCAAAGACTAGGACTGCAGTAATGAAGGAGCCAGCCAAGCCGTGCCTGCACCCATCCATCCTCCCCAGACTTGAAAGGGTGGCCAGCATGACACTGGCCCCACCGGTGACCACCCTCTCAGGCTGCCCAGGCCGGTGACACGCCAAGAACCATTCCTAAAGGATATTTGGCCACAGCCACCCTGAAGAAGGATTGAAAGACTAACTGTATGGACATAAGTTGTGCCGTGCTTCTTTGTCCCAGGACCACAGTCTGGTCCCCAGACTCTTTTATTTACAAGTAGCCAGCAGCAGGTGTGTCCTGTTTTTTAACCTTAAACCCACTCTTCTGCCAGGTGGAGTATGACTAAAAGCCAGCAATCACTACTAAAATATTTACTCTGCTTTAAAAATTCAAGCAGGTTTCCATTGTCCCTTTTAAAGGCAGAGCTTCACATAAGGAGTTGTGTGCTGCTGCCCTTCCTCAGGCAAACCATGTCAATGCTGCTTCATCTCTGAGGCAGCAGCCTGTCTCTCGTGTGCCCTTTGGTGCTGCTCGCCATAGATAAAGGGCAGCAAGGTCATCTCCCTCCTTCTGTCCCCACTTTTCTGGTAGTATGATTTTCATTAACAACACATGGGAAAATTTAAAAGAAATCCTACTGGTAAACAGCAGGATCAGAAAATTCCCTTCTTAATACTCTCTGGCACACCCAGAAAACAACTGGTCATGTACCAGGTTTTTACCAAAAATCCAAGTTCGGTATAGTTTGTCCCTACTTGAAATTAAATGGACACATTTACTGTTCCAAATTTTCCAGGTGAATCTGGATGTGCAAGCAATTGAAATAATGGTAAAAGTTAGCCAACGTGAAGTGCTCAGGCCTGAGGTGTGCTGCAGATGAATGTTGCTATCAAAGGACATTGAATATCTGTCCTTTGGCTAATCATACAGACAGCAGACAAACCCAGTGCAGGTGGTGTTTGACACTTGGATGGAAAGAGAGAAGGGAAGAAAGACACAGCGTCTCACTCAGCCTGGTACTTGCCGACAGCCACATGGCACAGCTTAGATACCAGAGCTGAAATCAGGAGCCAGCACCAAGAACCAAGACAAAGATAGCTCAGGAACTGACCCTGATGAGCAGACACTCAACTACTTGCAAAAAGGAATCAGATGAATTAGGGGAAGTGGCCTAAGACTTGCTAGAACAGGGTGGAAAAAAGGCATAGTGTGTCATCAGCAAGAATGTCTCTTTTTACATACAGTCACTACTGCAAACAGGTTTTATGATAGATGGAAAGACAGAAAAATCCACAGTCACCTGAGGCAATAAACTATGTGTGTTCAGGTGCAGTCACTTCTTGGACATTTTGAATGCATGAATCTCAAGGGTAAGTAGAATTTTATATTCAAAAATGTTTTGGTACTTCAAATGGCGTTTCAAGGCACTCTGTGTATCAGCTTTTAAAAGATAGCAGGTCAAATAATGTTCATTACAACTCATTTTGCTTTCTCTTTTTTGTTTGTTGTTTTCATGTCATGAAGTCAATATTCATTACTGATGTGTAATAGGAGTTAAGCTTTTTGCTGCTTCCTCTTTCCAGCGCTAACTTGCTTCAAATACAAATGAAGTGCTATTGAGCTAAATTGTCCTTTCAGATTTGCTACAAGGCAATTTGCCATTCTCCCAAATCCAGAACAAAAATAGAAACAAGGTTTGTGTTTCTTGCAGAAAGCTTAAAAAAGTCTATACCAGGCTGAGAGGCATGTGCTGAGAGATCCTGTGTTTTATAGCAGCCCTTGCCAAATCACAGTAGCATCTCAGAAGCAACCTTCCCACTCTTCCTTAGCAGGATGTATTTCACATTAATATAGAATAATCTGTATGAGCACTGCAACTCTGCCTAGAGGAAATAGTAGAGACTGACACAGTGGAGCAAATATATTATACTTTTATATTAACATATACTTGTTCACTTGCTTTCTTTGCTCATGACCTGGCTGCACACAAATGTATCAAGAATAACTCATAATGAATTGACAAAGTCTTCTCCTAATCACAAAAAATTGAAAACATTGATCATTTTCCCTTCATTATGAACACTAGATTTAACTTTTAAAGCCTAGATAAAATTACATTCCGGTTAAAGGTCACACTAAGAGTCCAGAAGAAATCCTTTCCTTTTAAATTTACTTTAAATTTTTACACTTATCAGGCTGGAAAAATTGTTTAATAATTTTTAGTAAAAAAATGTTTGAAATTCTCAATTTAAGCTTACTTTTCTGAAATACTGAAAGTCAGAAGTTTTTTTTTTTTTCCTTGCAAACAAAGGTTTTCATTTGCTAGTTAAGACTGATGACATCACATTTAGGAATGCAGTACATGTTCAGATAAATAAATAACAGTTACTAGCAATGTATACAATAAAAACAGTGGAAGAAATTAAACTTGAAAGTCATTTGCCCTAACATATTTATTCATAAAATGTGAAAAATAAATTTTCCTATTTGTAATAACCTTCCAAGTACTCTAAACATACTTCTGGATAGATTTATTAGAAGATCGTCTATTACTATAAACAAGCAGTTCCAGTATTTGGAAATCAAGGGTGTCATTGCTTTCTTCCTAAATTGTTGGTGATTGACTTGAGAGCTGAGGTCGCTATCTTGCCATCAACTCATGTCTTCTAGACAGATGGCAACTACAGATATTCTTGGGACGAAGCAAGACACTGATATAAGGCATAATGAATATGTGACAAGAATGATACTAGGTGCCAAGAAAATTCACAAGATACAGCTCTAGAACAGTTTCTGTAGGGAAAATAAATTGTCTAAGTAGTTTGAGAGGAGGCTTTGCTTTAAATCTCATCAAAATCCCAGATGGGGTGGCCAAAAGAGTTTGTGCTTCATTTTAGTTTGTGGGGGAGTTTTCTGCTCAGGATGCTTCTGAAACCAGGATGAGCTGTGGGTATAACAGATGAGTCCACAGTACAATAACATATTCCCATTTGAAGGCAAAGGCCCCTCATCTTATAATTCACTGGCTTTAGGGGCTGCTTCACATGCAGGAAACTGTTGGACTGGGGCCAGGGACTGGGAATATGTGAATTTGAGGGCTGCAGTTCAACAGAATGGCTTTGCTTTACCTAGCCGTAAACATGTATTGGTTAGCTTTTCTTTCTAACCTGTCTCAGTCTTACTTAGCCTATATGTGTACTGAAGAGCAGCTTCAGTGCTGTAAACACATTTTACCACTGTTATCCCCTGGAGCTTCCCTTAGACTCCTTTATATAAAATCACTATCACTGCTGTAAACCAGGATGAAGTCTAACATGCCCAACTTCAAAGCAACCAAGGAGATGAGCTTTAGGTCTAAAAAATTTAAGCACTTAAAATAAAGGTTAATTTAGTGCCAGAAAAACCTAATTCTGACTAATTTATTTTAGTTTAATGCATGCCTGGAGGCTAAGCCCAGAGCTAAGTGTGGCACAACATCTGAGGCTCACCCCTTCCTTGCTTTTGTCTCGCTCCAGGGAGTCACTAAGTTACTACTTGCACTTCAAAGGCCAAAAGTCACCCTACCCCCTAGGCCAGGGAACAGGGGGGGCTATGGACGGAAGCAAGGCTTATCCCATTCTTCTCTGCCTCTTCACAGCCAGCTTGACTCTAGTAAGAAATGCCTTGAGAGCTTCAAGAGCCAAGAAAAGGTACTATCCAAACAGCTGTCAGTAGGATCCAGTGGCAAAGAGGTCCTCAGGCTATTTCACTTTTTCTGACTTTACTTACTTGCAGCACAGCAATAGCATGCCAGCATAAGCTGGCATATGCTGGGTGGCCAGCATACACTTAGTGGCAACGACCTAATACAAATAACATGATTGGAAAAAAAAAAATTTGTGGTTCAGCATATTTGAAGCATTTTCTTTGTTCACCAACAATAAAAGGAAGAATAGTTTGTCATGATGAAATTTTAAATAATTCTAATTGCCCAGATGAGTTTGAAGACTGATTTGAAATCATAACAATATATGTTTATATTTTCAATTATTTAACTTGAATTTTAGAACCTCTGCAGAATTTTTAGGAATTGGAAGGGAAAGGACATAGTGATACTGAGACCTTATCTTCATCTAATAAATATCTGTCCTTGCTTTGATTGCTGCTGTTGACCTTCAAACATCTTTTATCACATTATATCCATAAGTTTGTTTTATTATCTTCACTTGGTCTAATTACCTGGATCATGCTATACTGTTCCCTACAGGGAAATATACTGCTGAAGTTTGGGGTTTTAAATACTAATTAAAAAATTCATTAGTGTGTGAATTAATTTCCACTCTTTGTATTTTCCTGTCCCTCTTGATAGCCATCAGAATCTGATAGCAATATAGTTGTTGCCATACATTAATTATACTGGTAGGATTCTTTTATCCACCTGTGGTATAGGGAAATAAACTTTGGTACACCCAGCCTAAATGCAAAGCCATCTAAACTGTAGATCTAATAGGCTTAAATATAAATATCATTTATTTCTGTTGTATAAATAGTTCAACTGTGTCCCTAACATTTCATTATGTATTTAGTATGTGTAAAAATATTTTAAAACATCCTTCTTAAAAATGTTCTTGGGCAATATGTTGAAGGCTGGGTTCATAAATCTTATTTGCTGTGATAAGTTATATACAAATGCACTGCAAACAAGTGTCAACCCACTTCCAGTTTCTTACTTGAGGCTGGTGTTCATTCAATTTTTACATGCCTTGTACACACACAGTTTCATGAAAGTGACTTTAAGATTGTGAGTACATCAGTGGCAGCATTTTGTTCCTGTAACTGATATGTGCAAGCTAGTGTTCAGTCACTGAACTAATTGGACAGGATTTAATGACATAGGATTAAGATTTGTTATGGAAAAATTTGGGTATGGCATGGTTGCTGTAAAAGCAAGATCCAGAGAGGCTGTTTTGTAAAATCACATAAAATTCCTGTAACAATACAGTGGGAACATCCATGCCTGTTGAGCTTCAGAAACACCAATATGTCCTGTTGGTTACTGAGGAACACCTGTTCATGATATTACTTAAAATGCTGTTAACTACAAAAACAAGCATCTAATCAGTTAGGCATTTCTCTTCCGCTCTGTAGCTCAACTAGCCATGCACTGCTTCATTTAGTTTTGTCCTTTGTTTTTCCTGTTACGAAGTTGAATGAAAAAAGCATCAGAAGAGTTTCTTTGTGCTGTAATTCATTAAGATCTTGTCCAGGTGACCTCTATCAGTCTGTATTAAATTTAATAGGAGAAAAAAAAGCCTCTTTCTAGATTAGGTCTTCGTTTATCATGAAAAAGATAGAAATGGCTGTCGTAATTCTTGTTCCACTAAGGCTAAAGTAATTTTAAGTTACAGCCTTATACGTTGCAGAATAGAAAAGTTCTTCAAAACCCACCTAGGATGATAGGGTCATATTGGTGCAACAACGGAGTCTAGCAGTAGTAACTCAGGTTCATACTATGAACACTGAGATGGCATTTTTTTTGAGTTTGGTGGGATAAAAGTGTGGAATTGCTACTGCTTTTGCTTTTTCTTACCCTGACTCCTGTTTCTTGAATTGCTTTCTGCACATTTACAGAGCCTTAGTAGGAGAGGTTGAAGCTGCAGATCCATTGTCCCAAGAAGTACAAACTAAAGATACGGATCTCCGACTGTGAAGGAGGACTAGAGCCTGGAGTTTTACACTCCAGTTGACAACTGCATTTGTCAGTGTGTTATAGGCACATAATTACAAGACAGGTTTCCAGGTTGCAAATCTCAGAGCAAATCTCAAAGGAGAAGAATTCCTGTCACCTCTCTTTTCTCCTGGCACGTCCTGTAGGCAGTTTAGGCAAATCTTTGCCACTGCCACATTGTTCAAGTGCTGGCTGTATTCCCTTTGGACATCCCTAGCTTGCTCTATGAGACATATTAAGAATTTAGGGAAATATTTCACATTTTAGGTTCAGAGCAACATAGATGCAGAGTTATCTAGATGTTTGAATGCTATGTATGACAATACTAAATGTCAACATTCACAAGTTCCTTTGTATAACTGACTCTATATTCTTTTATAGTTGTGCTTCAACTCCCCCAAACAGACTACCATTCTCAGAATTGAGTAGCTCTGAAGTGCCTCTGTTTTTTCAGAATCTGTACTAACGCTTTCTGAAAACTGGCTGCAATAAGACAATTTCTATTATTTGACCACAAATTCATAAGTGTCAAGATCACTGGTCATTTCTGAAAATCCACAGATATGTATCTGTATGTATCCACATATACATCTGTACACAAATATCCCCAGGTACACACAAATATAACATCACATGCTTAACTCACTCTTCCTAACAAATAAAACATTCAGTGATTTTTAATGCCAATAGATATCATTCAGAAGCTCACGAGGAAACAAAGTGAAGGATCAACAATCTGATCCTTCACACTCTTATTAACAAATTACAAAATTAAGGTTTCAAAGGAGCAGACTGTCAAAGATATTCCTTCTTCTGCTGTCTCTAAAGTAAAGAAAAATATTAACCATAAGAGCATGTTTGCATTCATTCATATCAAGTAGCATTCCCACTATGGCATACAAGATATACAATCTCCTCTTATGCTGAACACAAACTGGTACGGTTCAGTAATGAATATATGCAAGTCTGAAGAGATGATTTCAGCTGGTTGTTATCTAGCTGGGTCAGGGTTTAGATAGGGAGGCACAAAAGTCAAAAGAGACAAGCAGCATAGGTGGCCTGTGGATAAAGAGGTTCATTCTTCTGTGTAATCAATCACCTTCAGGGGCAGAGAGTTTGCTTCATGAGCAGAGAAAACAAATACATATATGACTGAGAGGGTGAAACCAGCTTTGAAGAGACATGATTACATTTGACTGAGTAGTGGCACACCGGTTTCATCTTAAACGTCTAGTTTAGATTACGCCACATAAATACACACTCAAGCGACCAAGTATGTCCTAATTTCCCTTAACTTTATACTGGTGTTTTTCAAGTTTCAGTGAAAAATCCTATTTACAACTAATTAATATTCAGGCAAAAAAAAATTCCTATTCTCAAAACAGGAAATTAATTGATTAAAAGTTACTAAATGAAACAGAAAATACATATTACATTACATCCTATTTGCAGAGAATATTATCTTGCAGAGATGAGCTGGGGACTCCTGAGGTAGTAGGACCTAACAAGGAAACTTACACAAAACAACGCAAGGGAAACAAGGGGTGTTCCGCTGAAAAGGTGACACG
>VYZW01016410.1:1915-23387 GCA_013401315.1 Balaeniceps rex | reverse complement strand
ATCATGTTTTTTTCTTGCCATATTCCTTAAGTACTTGTGAAACTGGGAAGAACAACCTTGCATGGCTCAACTTTGGAGACAACATTCAATGGAGAGGCTGCACATTCTCAGGTCTTTCAAATGCTTTTGTAATCCCAGAGTGATTCCTAAACACTTTAGAAAATAGCAAAAGAGCCAGGGTGGAACAAAGTGTGAGCCAAAAACTCGCTTAAAGTTTATAATCTGGAAATTTGGGTGGCACCTAAAGATGTTTAGGAGCACCTAATTAAGCCTGTGCAAATAGAAAGCTTGAGGGGTGAGTTAGTTGGATCAAACCAAATGAATTTACTGAAGCTTCTTTAGTGCAAAACCACTAAGATCCTGTTTTAACTGTACTGCTGTAAGCATGTGCCAGCTTGATACGAAAGTAAGTAGCACATCAGTCTAGGTAAACTAGTGCTGTTTAGTTCTTCAGTTTCCAAATCCTGTATTAATATTTGTATCCTGCGTCCATGGGACTTCTCTGAACAGTAGATACTATGTGAGGATTATTTAAGGTTTGAAAACTGTAAGAAATTGTCAAGAGACATTTATATAATTCATACCAAATCTATTTTTTCGTGGTATTGAAATGTCTTTTAGTGGGGCAAGAATTTAAACAATTTGAAGCAGATCTTGGATCTAGAGATGTGTTTTTGAATGATGTTAATACANTTTGAATGATGTTAATACTACCTGACTTTTAAACATTGTTTAGGTGTTGATGCAGAAGCCCTAACTAGGGTTTCGGAGAGCTGCCTATGCATTGAGGTGGTGAGAAGGCTACTGACATGCTGAGCAGCTTTAGGGAGCCAGGAAGGAGCTGGAGGAGAGTACGCTGGCTGCAGTCAGAGCATCGTTTGTCCTAACATGATGTGTGAAGAAGTTGTGGGTAGGCAGCGCTGGCTGTTGCACCAAAGGGGTCTAGGGGAGGGAAAGTTGTAGTGCAGGNCTCCTTGAAAAGTTTGTCTGCATTCTGTAAAATGTCTCTTACTTCCATGTATCATGGAGTTAGCAGGCTGATTATCTGCTTTATTTTGTATTTAGGTTTTAGTTGCATTCCTATGTACAATGGTGAGAGAAAAAGTATGCATTAACTGAATACGTCTGGGAAATGGGAGAGACAGAGACCTCTCATGTCCTGTTGCCGGTGTGCTCTATCTTCCCTCGTGAAAAAGGACATCCATTAAAAAAGAGAGGTGACAGTTATATTTTCTGTTGCAGATAGCTAGGTAGATGCTAAGAATAAAGAAAGTTGAACAGTTGCAGCATCATGTTTAATTACTTCCTCCTCCCCCAGACCGACAGATACCGAAGAGGCATAGATAATGCCCTCTTTAGCTGCAGATGTCATACGGGTCTGCACTAGTTTAAGATAACTGCCCCCAGTGCGCGTTATTTCTAGAACCATTTAATTCCTGGCAAGAATAGCACTGACCCAGATTTCTGAATAATGATGTAAGATACTTTAGTTATACTGTTTGCAATTTTAATTAGGAAACGGGTTTTCTTATATGGATTGTATGTTTCATTGAAGTAGGAAATGGTCAGTTAATGCAAGGGTCTCAAGAAGCTTGAGCCTACAGCTAGTTCTCAACAAAGTAATATATTTTAATTCTAACAACCAAGGGATATGCAGTTTTTCCTGAGGTTAACCCTAAGCATCAGATTTTAGGAAACTTTTAAAATTAATTTCAGTATTTATTCGGACTTATGTGAATATGCACACACATAAATATGTCATCTGGCCATATGACTATACTGTGGCAAAGGAATTTCACTCAGGTAGACAGAGTAGTTTCCTATTTTGCTTTCAAAGTAATTTAACTCCACAGGCTAAAATTTAAATAAATGGATGTGAGCCACCTGGGTAGCCAGGTGTACTATCTACTAAATGGGAATGAAGCTCCTTGATTTGAAGTAAGAGGAGCAAAAGGCAAAAGAAAAATAAAGAACAAAGTTTGAAGGCACAGTAGAACAGTTTCTAGTAACTCCTGTGTTTTCTTGACTCTTGTTCCTTTAGGATAGCTGAAGCAATTCAGTTTCATTGTTCCCTGAGTATCTCATGAATATTTCAGTTCCAAATGGTTGAATGTTGTTTTTATTAGTCCATTTAGATTGCAGCACAAATATATTTTCCTGCATGTGGCTGAGATTTGGAATGAGGGAATATTTGTGGCATGAGGCAATAAACAAAAAGAAATGCATAGTGTACAGTTCAATACAGTTGTAACAATTGAGCGCTTTTTACAGTTCACACTCGCAGTGCTTCACAGACCTGGGACTTGACCTAGCATACCTTCTATTTTATATTTTAATATTCATTTCTTGCCAATAGCACTGTCTACTTCCCTCGGCCTGAAAAGTCATCAGGCTGTGAGAGAAAGACGATCCTTATACTCCATTTCTTTTTATCTTTCCAGTGCAGTTTTCTTGTTTCCTTTTTCAGCTGTCCTCAATGTACCAGTGGACATCCTTGAAAAGAGCAGTTCTGCTGAGACACCAGCAAGAAACATTTGTAAAGCATGTTCCTCATGCATGAGTTTGATTACTTTTTTGTAATTGATAGTGTACACAAAAGTGGGGTAGTTCTCTGTGGCCAAATCAGCACACAGATCAGATCCCTGTACCAAAGAGATAATAACCTGAATTGTTTAACATACCAGTTTAAAAAAGAAAAGAGAGAGATCTATTATATATCTGATATAGATTGGTCAATTTGTCCATGCATAGTTTTCTTTTTTACTTCTTTTTTTCTTTTTCTTTTTTAATATTTAATTATTATCTTTCCTTATTTGTTAAGTTAGTGAGGATTGGTTCTTTTATAACTAAGGCAGACAAGAGTCCTCAGACTTTCCCTCTGGCCAGGTTTCCTGAAATGCATGGCAACGCATAGGCAAATATCAGGGTGTGATTTCTAAAGAAGCCTATTTTGAAATATTTTACATTGTTAATGAGAGGCAGGGTATTACAAGGAACAAAATCCCTTATATGATGCAGCCTGCTAGAATTTAGCCTGGAGCAGTTTGTTAGGTACTGGCATCCAGTCTAAATAATCAGGTTACAGAAATGAGGAGAAGATTCCTAAGGAGTGGTTTTAGCAGTGGAGATGTCAGGTAATGACAAGACCCAGAGGCCAGAAATTGATAGATACTGTTCCAGCATCCAGAGGTATCTGTGTTGCTTCTGGAATTTCTTCTGGGTCAATAGAACATAATTAGGTTGTTGATGGATCGCCTAGTTTTCTGTGTTGACCTTGATCCCCTTTGGGGTTTGTATCTGATTCCAAGAAATTAGAACACCTTTGTCTGGGACTAGGATAAGACATTTTGTGAGTCTCCCATGAGATTTATGCATGGCATTCTTCTGCAGTAAACAATCTTCACCCATCCTCCTAATCTTTTTTTTCAGCACAATATAGTGGCCCCAGGGACACATCATACTTATCCACCAGGCAGCATCTGTTGGAAAATCAGAACTAAAATTTGCAGCATCTCTGCCACCAAGAAAAAAATTCATGCAGGTTTTAATATGTGCATGCATAAGCTAATTCTTTAGGAAAAGGGCCTTAAGCCATAGATGTAAAAAAGAACATCAATGGAATATTGTTTCTGGCAATCAAATCAGATGTCTCTGAAGGGTGTCCAGGCATGTGCATTGGAAAGAACACTATTCTTTCCTCATTTCCTTTGCTGGCACAAGCAGCAGTCTGCTGATTTTCAGATAATTAAGGATTGCATGATGAAGGCAACAGGCATATTATTTGATAGAAAGGCTGAGATGAAGGTGCCAGCTAAGTCTGGAAGATTCTGTAATTTGATGTGACTGCTGTCAGGAACACAAACTTGCTGAAATTAGATCTACTGGCTACCACCAGAGTACTTGGTGAAGTGAAAAATGTACATGCAGGGCTTAGATGGGTTTCCTGAAGTCACTGATTGTGTATTTTCATACATCATTCCAGGGCTAAGAAGTACAGTATTAACCTTCTGTGTACCAAAGTTGACAATTTGCATTTGATGAAATTCTAAAGCTTCAATGGCTTTAGCTGTTTTGGATCCAGACTGCCAAAACAAAAGCAAAACCTTACACCTTTCAAAAAGCTTGGCTCTTTGCATCCTTTATTGATCTGTCAGCGCTGTAAGCAGAGCATACCTAATTGATAGCTAACCAGAGATCAAAAGAATATGATTTGGCAGGATATTTGCAATCACTTAGAATGTTTTATGCATCTAATCATTCTTAGAGATGTAGAGAGAAAATACCTGATGAGGTGGGATATCTAATAATTGCTTGTGAGCAAAAAGACCTGCCCTGTTCCCGCTTCGTTCTCCTCCCCTTCCCTTGTGTACACACACGTCAAGGTAGTGGAATGAGGCTGGAGGCCTGTCTGAGCCAGTCCCCTGCTCCTCTTGATTGTACAAATCCAACACACAAACAATGAGCACACTCTTCTCGCATTCTTTCACATCCTTTGGTTTCAAGGTAGTAGGATAAACTATAGGACTGACAAAGTCGATGTGGAGCTTATTTGCTGAAGATGCAACTGAAGACAGGAATATGTCTTTTATTGGTGCTGGCTTTGTTCTGTAGGTACCTTTGTTCTGATGGCTGGGCAGGACATGTCAGGGGAACCGAGACCACCCTGGAACTGTCGTCATGTTCTGGTAGCTGTTGATTGCTTCAGCTCCAGCCTGGGTTCAGCTCAATGCTTTAAAGCCTAATGCTTTTAAGAAGTAAAAGGCCTCTTCTAACTTCATCAGTATTCAGTTCTGCAGCAGCTAGTTTCTTGGTTCAAGAGTTCATTGGCATCATATTTAAGGAGCAGAGCTTGCAGAATGGCTGAAAAAGCATCAAACTGAAGCTCACTCTGAGAAGAGCAAATGTTTCAGCATTTTAACAGGTCATCTGTTATAAATGACTTCCATGTTCCCTATACACCAGATTATCCACACCTACAAACAATTTAATCTGATATATCTAATGGACTTTTTTATGGCCACATACAATGACTTTTACATATGGATTTTTACAGACACGTGTATAAGATATTTCGTTTAAATTTAACCAGAGACTTTTAAAACTCCAAGCTTTGCTTTACTTTCTGGATTAGTGTACAATAGACTATTTTTACTCTGTTCTGACATGTTTGGGTTTTTTTTTATTTTATCCTGACATGCTTTTTTTTGTTTGTTGGGCCAGAAAACACATTGAAGGTGCTGGATATATGGGTAGATTTCCCATAACTAAGCCAGTATTTGTCTTATGTCTTACTGTGCTTTGGAGAGATTTTTACTTTCTGTGTCCTTTTCAATAAATTCTAGTTTTGTCTTCAAAAGAAGCTTTGAACGGAGTAGGAAAAATCTGGATTTGGTCATCGGAGTGTGAAGCAGCAACCTGCCGTCTATCTGAATGTCATTATGTCATATGATCTACTGGAGTAATACGCAATTTTAGTATTTTCCCTGCTAAAAGGCTTGAATGTTATATAGGCAAATTTGAAACAGGATTGAGTTATAGTTTTTGGAGTTGCATTTCAAAGAAATGCAAAGCGGGTTTTTCGTGGTTAGGTGTCCTGGTTTCAGCTGGGAGAGAGTTAATTTTCTTCCTAGTAGCTAGCATAGTGCTGTGTTTTGGATTTAGTGTAAGAAGAATGCTGATAACACGCTGATGTTTTGGTTGTTGCTAAGTAGAGCTTACACCAGTCAAGGACTTTCTTTTTCAGCTTCCCATGCTCTGCCAGGTGCACAGGGAACTGGGAGGGGGAACAGCCAGGATAGTTGATCCAAACTGACCAAGGGGCTATTCCATACCATATGACGTCATGCTCAGTATATAAACTGCGGGGAGTTGGCCGGGGGGAGCAATCGCCGCTCGGGGACTGGCTGGGTGTCGGTCGGCGGGTGGTGAGCGGTTGCATCACTTGTTTTCTTTTCCCTGGGTTTTGTTTGTCTCTCTCGTTCTCCTTTTCATTACAATTACTATTGTTATTATTATTATTACTATTATTATTATTATTATTTTTATTTCAATTATTAAACTGTTCTTATCTCAACCCGTGGGTTTTCTTACTCTTGCCCTTCCGATTCTCTCCCCCATCCCACCGGGGAGGGGGAGGGTGAGCGAGCGGCTGCGTGGTGCTTAGTTGCCGAGTGGGGCTAAACCACGACATTAGGATAGTAAAGGTATAAAATATCCCTTATTACCAGCTCTGTAGGTGATGCTGCAGACCACAGCAAGAGAGATGGTGCTGTTAAATAACAAAAAAAAAGCCTCCGTGGAGCTGCTGTCACTTCTGAGGCAATAGAAGCAGGGACATTGTTGCTTGTTTGCCATGCTTATACCATTGGCTGTCCAGCATAACTAGCATACGCACAGCGCTGAGCAATGAAAAGCGAAAGCTCAGGCAAGTTATGGCTCCCTGGTTTGAAGGAAGAGCACAAGTAGCACAAGTAGAATTTACAATTTGCTCTCTTGCCCGTTTCTGGCTTCCAACAAATATGTGACATCCCTTTCTCAAAACCACTGGTAAACTCAAGAGCCACATTATGGTTTACAGGTTCACAGTTTTCATTACTACATGCAGCAACATTTAATTAGAAAGAAAGCTTTTAAATAAAGCAAACTAATTTCTGTGCAATTCAGTGGTAATTTATAAGACTGTGGGTTTTCTGAAACTCCATGCAGGTGATTCCTTCAGCCAGGGAAGAAGGGATTTGTCAGCATGCAGGGGCTACAACTACTTCAAGAAGCTATGAGGGGATGGCAAAAAATTTGGAAGGCAGACCGGAAAAGTACAGTAATCTACCCATTAACTGCCTAATTACTAATCCTCTGAGCCACATATGGCTACAGACTTAATGAAGGCAATGAAATGTGTGCAATTTGTATCTGAGGTAATTACAGGGATACTGCAATTTTCCAAAAATATTAATTCTATTAATCTTAGGTATGCTAATGCACAGAGAAAATTTGTAAAACAAAAGCAATGGCAAATGGTATCAATAAAAATACATTAATATGTCATTTCAATTAGTGCAAATGTTTGTTTTATGAAGCTCCATTTCCACCCTAGAATTCATTTGCAAATGATTTACTGAATCAAAAACTGGTATGTGGGCATGTACATGTGTAAAACAAAAATATGACACTTAAATGTTTGTAAGATATCTGGTTTACTTGTAGCTGGAAACTGGAACGTGGTTCAAGAATGCAGTCTTATTCACAGTTACATAGATCAGCTACCTACCAGTGAGGTGTAGATATTATAAAAATAATTACCGTTCAGTATCACTTCTCTTGCAAATGGCATGCTTTGTGAAAATAGGTCATTACAACACTGTCTTTTACTTTCTTTTTCTGTCTTTTTGCTGTTCTTTGATTTTTTTTTTTTTCTCCCCCTTATTTCTTTTTATAACACTGTTTTCTGTCCTTTAAATCAGTGATATTTAGGCTAGGCTTTTCTGTGTACTTGTCTCATAATTGATGAATCTCCCAAAGTTATTAGGCATGCATATGTATGAAATATGCATAATTTACTAGACTGTACATGGATAACACAACTTTAATTGCAACAAGTGCCAGACTTCTCGTTTGGGGTGATAAAAATTTTTTAGTTACAAATCCCCCTCTCCTCGGGCTTCTAAATCTAGAAAAACATAAGACCAGATGGATATGTCTTGAATTCTGTTACATTTTTGAGCAACTTCTGAGGGATGATGCAGTTTCCCAAAAGGGAGGTCAGTACCACTGAGCTCAGTGGGTGTACCTTTGTTGTAACTCTACGTGGGAGATCCCTATTCTAGGGCTATGTCCGTTTATAAATCTTGAGAGGATGATAATTAGGTCCACACCCTAATTCACTCCTGTCATTATCGTAAAACAAGAATCATTCTTAATGATAGAAAAATAACTAATGGAGGGGAAAAAGGAAAAAAAATCAAAGCAAAAAGCTAACAACCATAGAAAACGTGAAAAAAAAATTTTTCTAAGCATTTTAATTAGGTAAATAGCTATTAACCCTGAAGACCAAGCTTGAGATTTCATTAAGCTATGTATTTTTAAAAATTGCTCTTGTTAGGTATTCCACTGAGGCAGATGAATTCAAACATGGCCACAGGCGTAAGAAGACTTGGAATGCACGTCCATTAAACTGACAAACAGCTTGCCAGATGGAGCCAATGGAAGCAACCCTTTTCCTGACAACTGTAAATGCTGCACGGTGATTAAAATAATGAGACTGAACTGCAGCAGTGGCTGTGGCAGAGTTCTGCGTTTCCATTTGAAGAAGGTTCCTATGTTTGTTGCAACACATGCCTCTATCACTGTCTGAAGATCTTTACATTGGAAAAAAAAAAATCCAAAGTGGATAACCTGGGTTATGAAGTTAAAATAGTCAGGTCAGTAGTAAATATCATAAATTAAGATATTTTAGTTAATATCTATATATTTGCTTCTGCAGTTTTGGAGTTTTATTACATGAAAAAATTTGTGACAAGGAAAAGTGGATCTTGGTGCAGTATTATTTTATGAAGTATCCAGGCAGAACTGATGAAATCACAAATCTAAAATTTCATTTAAAATTTTTCATTCATTCATTCATTCTTTAGAAGTAGGCTACACTTTTACATAGGGGATCTCTTTGTTTTTTCTGTTTCGTTGTTAGTAGTGACCTCAGAGTAGAGATAGCTGAAATTTTACATAGAGAAGTTTTCCTGATGTCTATTTTCATTGAATTTAGCCAAGAAATGTAAATTTTGTCTAAAAAGTGGACTTTTCAGTGGGAAATGTAAGTATCTTCAATGGAAGTGTCATAATATGATGTTGATATGAGGAATATGAAAACAAGTCAGCATCTTTTAATATGAGAACAATATTTTTTATGTTGCTTAAATCTTTCTTCACATTTTTTCTCTAAAACAGTTGTGTTTTAATTGCTCTTACTGCAAGCATATCCATAAAGTGCTTTTTTGCCTGATTTTATTTTTTTAAATTTACTCTTGATTTTTCCTCCTCTTTACACATAACAGGTAAATTCACATGCTAATGAAGATAGTTATAATCCTAACCATTCTGTTTATATTATAAACAGGCTACATGATATCTGAGGAGCAGGAAAACATATTTTTCTTTGTAGGTCCAGATAACCTATATTTTATATTACAAATTTTTATTTTATATATATATGTGTATGTGTGTGTGTGTATATATATATACACACTTTTTTAAAAAAAAAGAGGACTTTCATTGTTGCCCTGAGAGACTAAGTAGCACTGAAGTATGGAATTATGATCTGTGTTTGAAATATAGGGCAGTGGCAGTGATGTAAATCATAATACCTCTATTAAGTCTATGTAGTTAAATTAGTATACAGTCAATGAAATTGAAATCAGAATTAGGTTCAGCCTACACATTACTTATTTAAATCCCTTCATCATTATTTTTAATTCCTTATCTAGACCCATCTAAAGTCAGTTACATGACTGCTTATTGAAAGTAATGATTGGGGTTTTCTGGGCACTGATATAATAAAATTGGTAATTGAGTACACCAAAAATATGAACAGTTACAAATGTTGTGCATTATGGCCTAAAGTGAAGAACTGAATGAAGCCTTCCACTATCAGAACAGTTTTATAATGCAATACTCTAACAAATGGGCTTAAATTCTCCCTGCAGAGGTCTTGCCTGGGGTGTGGGTATTGCATAAGTCATAATAGAAATGTAATTTAGCTGAATGTGATTTAGTGGAGCTTCGATACAGGTGAAGCCCATCGTGTCCCACTACCAGGTATGGAACCTATACTGCTAGGTACAGCCTATGCTATCCTGAGTGGTCCCATGCAGACAGAAATGTAGTGCTTCTTGTCTAGACACCTGAATTCAGATTTGTAACAAGCAGTTTAACAAAGGTATTTCTGAGTGCATTTAGGCTGCATTTTTTAATCCGGTTTGGTGATTCTGGAGGAGAGTGCCTATTACACTTAATTTAAAAATAAAGACTGGAACTAGTAGCTATTACACTCTTTGCAATGATAACTCCTCACTTATTTAGGCAGGCGCCATCTCCTGTCACTCAGGTAATGTACTTGGCTCCAAATTCAGGGGCTCAGGTAACTGAGCCAGAACTCTAATAACTGAACCTTTAACAGTGAGGCTCAGAAAGCAGTAATTTTGAAATAATATATACATTTAAATATGGTGGGCCAATTTACTTGCTGTGCCCTGTGTCTTTATATAACAGAATGAGTGTGAAATCTAACAATAGTATTTTTTTATTTATAGACCTTCAAGCCTGCAATCTCCCTCCACCTTCAGCACTCTCTTGCATTAGACTTGCTCCCTGGAACAAGGTTCCATCAGCTTCCCAAAGTCCTGTGATGATACACAGAATCCTTGAAGATACTTCTGATGGTAATAAGGATTTCTTACAACTAGCAGTTTTGAGAGAAAAATACATTTCTTACTGGTTGTCCTGCACATTTTCTAATTCTGCATGGTTTTTATTAGTTTATAAATTATTTATAATCTTGGTACTCTTTGAAAAGAAAGAGAGAGAGGTTTCTGAGCATCACAGCCAGTTGGACTAGATTGTTGTAGGTCCCTTCCAACTGAACTATTCTATTTCTATTCTATAACCACATCTTTATTATGTACTAAAGACCTTTACTCAAGCCACAAGTGAAATTTTCATCCTTTGCAGGGAAAACAGTGAAAGTTTTCCTGCTTGTGATTCCTGTAACTGGTGACTCCCATAATATGTCCAGGACTCCTTTCTCAATTACAAGGATAAGAAAAAAGAATTCAGTTCCACATCTGTTGCTTTTTACATCATATAATATTTGAACATTCCCAGACAGAATGCCATGAATAATAGGCTGAGTTTTTGCCATATCTGCAGTGGAGCTTTTTTGATGCTCTGCATAGTATCTGTAACAAACAAACTATTGAAATGAAGAATGGGATCAGTTATACTTTTGGCAGTACTTCTAGATTTCAAAACTGTGGGAGTCAGCATCCATAAATCATTTAAGAACTGCCCAGCAAGCAAAAGTGAAATTAGCTAAACTATGTTTTAAACACATTAAAGAGAAGAGATATAAATACCATTTGAAGCATAGCAATCTACTGCATTCAAAATTTTCTTGGTATGAATGACTCCTTTGGTAAAAGTGGTGGCTCACAAGGGTCTTTGATCTTTTCTTCCCAAACATAAGTTGCTCAGTATTTCTGTCAAAGGCTTTGCTGTATAAACTGGAGAAGTTTTCTTTTCTATGGGTATTCACAATATTTTTAATTGTATTTGTGAGTATTCTAACTGTTTGACTCTCGTTTGGATAATGATGTTTTGGGAATTTTTATTGGTGTCCATAGAATAATTTCAGTGAGTAGTTTTCCACATATATTTGTGAGACTTCTGTATACCAGAAAGATTCTTATAAATAGCACTGACTCACCTGAGTAAGCAAAGGAAGGAGTCCTTAATGAAGGGAAAGAAATTAACAACTTTTGTTTTCAATTATATTTGTGTCTTCCCTTTGGCCTAAAATCTGCCTGGATCCAAAATGTTACTGTATCCTGTATAAACTACAAATTCGGCTTCCCAGTACTTTGTTCAATAGTTAGTATGAATTATCTGTTTGATCAAGGGCAAAATCGAAGGAAAATGATTACAATATTTGGTGATGACAAACTATTAAATTATGTAAATGAAACCAGTGTTGTCTTGTTGGGATGCTTATTTTTAAGCTTCCTTTTGAGATACAGACTTCTAAACAAAAATAGGCTGCATTTTTAGAAGTGCTGAGGTCAATCTGAGCTGCAATTAAACAGCAGAATGAAAAATCAACCTAGAAATTGATGATTTATGAATGTGCCTTTAGGCATTCAGGTATTGGGCTTGAGATATATGAAAATACTGGAAAGTATTACATTAGTACTGCTTATAAAAGTGATAACTTAGTGACCTAATTTTCCAAAACACCCATTGAAAGTTAATGAGATATATGTGGCAAAGTACCCAGTTTTCTTTTGGAAGAAGCTTTATTTTAGTCAATAAGCTCTTAAATGTCACTGAAAAGCAGTATGCCACATTTTGGGTTTAATCCAACTTCAGTGGTTTTATTAAGACAAAAACAAATTGTTTTTTTTGAAATTCACAGGCTAAGAACATTACTTATATTTTCCAACCGATAAATTGAATAACTAAGTACCTACTTTTCAAGAAGTTTTTAATAATATGATGATAAAATTAAATGGTGCCATACATTTTCTGTGTCACTCTTCAATCCAATGAAACTATAATGCATTGAGGCAAGATTGTTTTGTTAGAATTACATGGCATTCTTGGAAACTTTTCACTCAGTATGATTTCATTAGAACTGATAAATCAATGAAAAAGAACAAAGAGCTTCTACTGATCTTACTTTGACCTGTTCAACTCTGAAATGTAAACTGTATGGATCACAAAGCCCATATTCACTACATAGTGAAAAATCAGTAAAAAAAAAAAAAGCTAATGAACGACATAAAAAACTGAAAAATGTGTAGGTAACCTCCTAAACTCAGGTGATAAATATTCCTGACAAGTTCAGTATGACTTGTGAAGGTTAGCATAAAGCATTATGCCTTCCTTGAACAGACAAGCAAGAAACCTTGCATGCTGTCTTGTAAAAAGAATAACATAGTAAATTATAGAATAGCAAATGAATGGTTAATGTCTGAGAAAATTTCACTGACAAATATGTGGAACACGAGTAAGAAACGAATCTTAAAACCATTGTATTAAGCTAGGTAAAAGAATAATCCAAGAGTCACTGTTGTAATTCTCTGCAACCTGCTTGGTCTCAAGAACCTCCTTTGAAATGCAGAAGTTTCTGTTACTGTTCTGTTTTCAGTTCAGCTCCTGAGGGAGGCGTTGGTCAGCCTTTCCAAATGCATCCTTGACATTCATGGATAAACCTGTTAGAATAGTGAAAAAGTAAGGATGAAATTCCAGCTCCACTGAACAAAACTCCCTCTATTTTCAGTAGTATCCAGAATTTTTCTCTGTGATGTGCAGCTGTGCAAGTAAATTAGCATTTTGCTTTCGAAATTGTAAGCATGAAAGTCCAAAGATATGAATGCAAGAAGGGTCTTGTATGTGCTGGTTTGTAGATTCAGGCAGGTGGAGCTCTATTTAAGAAAAAGTTCTTTAAGAGGCTGCTTGAGAACTCAGTATATCCAATACAGCACTTAACTGTATTTCCCTTAAGTATGAAGAACACTTTCAGCATTTTATTCTTTTAAGTGTTACTCATAGATGGGTACACAGGATACCATTCACAGAAGAAATGAGGCAACCTGTATTCAGCTTGATAGGTCTGTAGTTGGTAGAAAAGGGAAAGAAAAAAGAAACTAAACAAAAGAATTAAAACCAAGCAGCTCTTATGGGGCCTGATTGTACCAATGAGCCTTAATGGGCTCATTGATCAGCCTCACCTGGGACCCCCCACAAGCCCAGCTCAGTCCCTGCCTGAGCCGCTGTGCTGGTTTTGGCTGGGATAGAGTTAATTTTCTTGACATTAGCTGGTATGGGGCTACATTTTGGATTTGTGCTGAAAACAGTGTTGATAATACAGAGATGTTTTAGTTACTGCTGAGCAGTGCTTACACAGAGTCAAGGCATTTTCTGCTTCCCACACCACCCTACCCACGAGCAGGCTGGGGGTGCACAAGGAATTGGGAGGGGACACAGCTGGGACAGCTGACCCCAACTGACCAAGGGATATCCCACACCATATGACATCATGCTCAGCAATATAAAGCTGGGGGAAGAAGAAAGAAGGGGGGGATGTTTGGAGTGATGGCGTTTCTCTTCCCAAGTAACCATTACACGTGATGGAGCCCTGCTCTCTTGGAGATGGCTGAACACCTGCCTGCCCATGGGAAGTAGGGAATGAATTCCTTGTTTTGCTTTGCTTGCATGCACAGCTTTTGCTTTCCCTATTAAACTGTCTTTATCTCAACCCACGAGTTTTCTCACTTTTATCCTTCTGATTCTCTCCCCCATCCCACCAGGGGTGAGCGAGCGAGCAGCTGTGTGGTGCTTACTTGCTGGCTAGGGTTAAACCACGACAGCCACGTAGTAGCTGTGCCTGTCTCCAGCCCTGTCTACTGGGTGGACCATGAACTCTGTGGTGTGGGCAGCCTGCCTCCAGGTCAGGCCCCTTGCACGTGCATTGTAGCCTGTCTCTGACCCTACCTCCCAGATGGACTTTGGACACAAGTTGTAGCCCTGTCTCTGGCCCCATCGCCAGCTGCTCCTGACAAGACTCTTTCTGGACCTCGGCTTGCTTCACTGTTGTGTGTGGGGCTGTTGATGGGCCTTCTTACCAGCACTGTGCTGTGCCTGCCATGTTCAGACCCTGTGGGATGGTGCCCTGTTGGTGAGGGCACAGTTGGTGTGGGGGTCCCCCTTGGCTCCCGGCTCCCAGTCCCTAGGGGAGCAGCCGGCTCTCGCCGTGCCTTGGCAGCAGTGCTTGTCAGCACAGTCCTCCATGATGAGTTCACTCTGTCACAGCCAAAACTTTCAGGCCCACCAGCTTTCCCTTTGATCTCCTCCTTTAACTGAACACATCTATCAAGTTTACAAAATTGACACACAGCTATCGGATTCATAAGCTTGAAAGGAAAAGAAATAGCTCTTTTGTGAAACCAAGGATGAAAACCAGAACATTCTGTTACGCTGGACTTATTGTAAATACAATAATAGACCCATTGCAGAACAGAGGAAAACAAAAATATATGCCATTTCCTAAAGTCACCTTTATACGCAGATATTCTTTAAGTTACAATATTACCAAAATAAGATAGTCATAAAAAGCATGGACTTCAGTGGAGCCATAATTTCACTCCAAATTATTACATTTCAGATGTCTGTATTAAAGGGACCATGCACTGCTTTGACACCAGTAGGGAAGTTTCTACATGACCTGTTGTTGTGCTCCCAGGTAGGTCTCATTTCTTCTATATTTATTAGTTACATTGGTGAGACACCCGGAGATCTTCAAGCTAATCAAGACTCTATGCTATATAGTTATAGTAAATGATAGCTTCCACTCCAGTGAGTTTATAAACAAAATGTTGAGACAGAGCGGCTGAGGAGGCAGAAGATGAAGGTATCTGTAATAATGGAGTGATTCAGTTTTGATAAGCTAGCTTTTCTAGATGCATTATTTTGTTTCTTATCAGCTGGGACAATTTTCAAGATGGTGCATCAGATGAGAATTTGAAGTTAATTTGGAGGGGCATAATGATGTGGTTCTGAGGAGTTTAATAAAGGTTCTCCTATATAGAAGGACCAGACTAGGAGCAAACATAAGGGTACTAATAAGAAAACCCTTCCTTAGGCTGGTAAGATTTATAGAAAATATTGAAAATTAAAAAGAAAACTGCTAATTAATTTGTGTGAGGGCTGTATAAGTAAAGAAGAATGTGAATGTTATTGGATGTAGTGAGACAAAGCTGGCATTCCTTTGGTGGCAGAATGAAAATCCACAAAAAATGATGAATCATGAAATTATCCAAATAGCAGCATATAAAAGGATTTGGAAAGACCCCGAAAGCAGCAGTGAAGATTGCATTTGTACAAAGCAAAAATGGTGGCTGGAAGAATACTGCGTGATGACAGTACTGAGTCGAGAGAATTGACAAGTTATCGATAGGTACGCTGGTTTGGATGAAAAGAGGGCTAAGTCAAAGATGAAGCTCAGACTGTGGCTTTGAAAGATGGGAGACATGACAGTGTGTCTGTATGGAAAAACAGGAAAGGGAGGGTTTGGGAGGAGGGAAAAAATGAGCTTGTTTTTGGCTATGTTGCATTTCAATTAATGAATGTCCAAAGGAGGTGTAAGAAAGACTGGTATTTGAAAGGTAAGAAGAGTGTTCATGAGGGGATAGGCCAGAAAGATCTGATTTTAGAAGGTTTGGACCTGAGGATGATAGAGAATTTAAAGAAATTACCTGAATAAAATAGCTCTCCTTTGGTTAATAAGACCTAGGCAGCCACAGAGCTTGTCTTTTTTTGCTTGAAGAGAAAGGCAGTTGTAGCATCTGACACCTCTGCCATCATTGACGAGTAAACCATACGTTTTCAAAAACAGTAGCTTACAGTCTCTGGTTAGTAGAAATGTTGTGTGTGTTGCTCAAAATTTGTGTACAATTCTGCTGTCTCTTGATACCCATTTCCTTCAGCATGCTGAACATCTCTTTACAAGAAGTGTATTTTTTTTGTCTGTGGTTCTGCCAAGTTCGGCCATTCTGGTATGCAGAGTTGTATCATGCCAGCACATCAGTTTAATACACACACGCACAAATGTATAGAAAGAGGGAGTGGCATATATGTTTAAAAAAACAAACCAAAACAAAACCAACTCCCAGTCTAGTTGCAGAACTCTGAAAATCCAGAATATATGACTTCATTATGGTGTTTACTTCCCAGTATTTGTGAAGTTGTTAGTCACAGCTTACAAAAATAAAGAATGTGCTGGTTCTGTTATAAAACCAGTGGAAGCCCACTCATGTTAATTGCTGTGACTCCATTAAACTCAATATAATTACCCTCACTGATTTATGTCAACCAAATCATTTTAAGCAGGTGTCTCACAGAATTGTGGAGACAATATAGACAACATTTGGTCGGTTCAGTAATTATTTTTGTAAGACTATTCAGGCATGCATAGGTGTACTTTGAATTACTTTTTGCCCAACAACATTTTGTGGGACACAAGGAGAAATATAAGATCCTAACAGATCTTATATGCCTGCTTCAGACAGGCAGTTGTATCGATCAGGTGCAGGAATCTTAACTGGGGATGGCAATGCTAGAGCAATTCACTCTCTGTTCTTTCTTTGTAGGGGTTGTGACTGTCTTTTATTCCTTCTTATTACATCCTTGCATCTTTAGTATACATGGGTTGTTTTGCATATGTTAGCTACATGTTCTTTGTTCTCTTTATTAAGCCCCCAAACCATTTCTATCCAGCTCTCAAGGATGCATTCCCTTATTAATCCATAATTGACCATTTCTGATTTACATTTACACCCTTGGGGCCTCTGCTGTCATGCCATGCTTGCACTCTCAAGGGCCCCTACTACAGGAGTGATTCTTGGTGGTGATTTTCTTAGGGAATTTACTGTCCTTGCCCTAATGGTAGGGTCTCAACACATTACCGCAGGAAATAATGCACAGGGTCAACTAATGTATAGGTACCTCAGATTTTTGTAGTATGAGTTCATAGGTGTGAAAGGGTTACTACCTGTTAATTCAGTACTGCAGTAACATTAAGGTGATACCTCCAAATATGGGTTTCCTGGAAAGTCTTATAAAGATTTTGTGGCGATGTTGAAAATGGATCAGGCTGATACTGTGTCAGCCCTTGAAAGGGGGGCTTGAAAGGTTGCTAGCTAAGATGATTCCTTGTTCTATAAGTATTGATTGGTATACTTACCCAATCTTTATTTAGTAGTGGTTGATCAATGAAGAGGGAGTATTATTTTATGTGAACATACTCAAGCCAGTGTATCCCAATACCAAATGATCAGGTTAAAATTCACAATTGACTTTTGAGCAGCTGTAAGCAGTTGTTCCACTCATGATTTGTTGACAGTCATCAAATCTTTGACTGACCCTTAATATTCTTGGTGCTTTTTTGCTTTTCTTTATTCATTCTTTATTTATTCATTTGCTTTATTCATTGCTTCATAACTTTAAGGCAGAAATATTTCCAAGATAACTTTCTCTTAGTTAAGAGAAAGAAAACAGGTATTAATACCAAAATAAGAATGAAATTGTGCGTTTGGGATACTTCACTCTGATGTGCAACTAGGTGTGTAAAAAATACTAAATCTAATAATCCAGATATCACAACAAATGCATACTCGCTTGTGTCGCTGGCAGGAGCTTGATTACATATGCTTTTCATTGAAGAAAAGTTTAGAGAGTTCTATTAATTATTGATAAAAATTTAATAAGACTTAGTTACGAGTAGAAGATGATTACAAAAGGGGAATAATGAACCCAAAGATGAAGCCAATAACTATTTAATGATTTTAGGCATGTTCAACAGAAAAAGAATCAAAACAACCTGAAGTCCAGGCCTGAGAACAGACAGTTTTATTACCATGACTCAATATTGCCAAAATTTAGAGAGGCATATGCTGTAAATACAAGGCTCATGAGACAGGAAGTACTGACTAAATATTACTTTGGCGTATCATTAAAACAAACAAAATGCACACTGTTAAAAACAATGAAGATTTAAAAAGACACAAGGAAAGTAATTAATATTGAATATTTACTGTGTAACCAGTAAATAGTACCAGTATCTAATCAGAATATATTCCCAGATACACATTTCGGAAGTGCCTAGTTTGGGTTTATGGAAAATGTGATCTCCAGTTAATGAATTGTTTATTAAACTGTGATTCAGTCCTTCCCTAACTGCAAGAGCTAGACTTTGCAATGTAAATGAAGACTTTCAATGTAGTTTTTTTATCTGCAAATTATTTAGTTCACAGATCAATTATTATAGTTATGCTCGATATCTTGAGAAACATTTCTATGCTTTATAAGCTACAGATATAATTCTGCCAGCCCTAGAGTATGTAGTACTTCAGAGAGATCCCTTTGTTGTCTTAGCAAGCATTAGCACATCTGTATCCCATAATAGATATAGTGACATAATGGGAAGGATAGTGAAGGGAGAGAGAGTTTTTTCTGAGTAATATAAAATTTCTGTACAACGTAGAAGGTTTCTGTTTGTATTGTGGTATGTGGAACAAATGTTGTGGTGACATTACNTATATACCTATATATATCTATATAGATACATATCAATCATGTCTGTCTGTACAATAGAGTACATTATAGGATATGATAATGCTATTTTCCCCCATGGAATACACAAAGGAGTTCTCTATTTCTATTACTATAACTGCCTATACAATAATTGCAGTTTTAGTTTAGAACCCTATGGCTCTAATTTGGCTGATGACTGGATGATCAAGATTCCTATTAGAAATTGTCTGACACTGTTTTACCAATTCAGCATAGAAACCAGATAGCCCCACACCTGTGTAGATGATTTCAGTCTTTCTTTCCAGATAAAGCAATATTTAGCTGAAATGGACATGCCAGAAGTGCATGATGTTTAAGCCACAGCTGTTCATATTCTGTCTTGTTCTTGTGGCTACTTGACTAGAGAATTGTCGATAATTCTTTGCACATAGATAACTATGCTTTACTTCTAGACCTATATCTTTAATTGATGACAAACTGAGGTATGATTTACAATTTTCAGAATTGGCTTAGGAATGATAGAAATCATGTCATTTCCAGTGACATGGAGATAATGAAATAAAGCATCTATAAACATAAATTATCCATGTATACTTTAAAAGACCCATTAGTTAATGCTCTATATTTTGTACCTATAAGGTATGAAATTCTGGACCAATACATTTTCCTTTGTTTTGGAAGCATATGGGCAGTGTTTGACATTGTAGCAGTATTGCTGGAATACAGGATAATTAACACAGGAAAAACTAAAAGATATGTTAAAGAATTTTTCAAGGACTTTGGCTGATGTATAGGGCTTTAATTTTAAGAAAACATCCTGTGCATACCAACGTAAGAATGAATAATCTATACATATGCTTTATTTCTCTTGCTTATTTTGAAACTAACAAATTAGAAATGTATTTCTGGGGGTGGTACAGAAAGAGAAAACAGCGTAACAAGACCACAGGGAACCTAAGTCTATGAATAATTGCCAACTTCTTATTGAGCTTCTACACTTCTCATCTATGAATTATGTTGGATATCCAATTTAATGTGAAATTTCGACTTTTTAGGAAACAACAGTTTCTGTCTGAACTTACCTCTGTAGAAGTACTCTATGCTCTTAGTTTGTTCATTCTTAACCTCTGGCCTCATATGTAATTGAAAAGTGTCTTCCTCTGGTGCATGGTCAGAATAAGAAAGAAAAGGGAAAAAAACCAAAACATGCTATATAAATGATTTTCTTTTTCTGCCCTTAAACTTTGCAATAATATCTTTCAATTAAAAAGGAAGAACCTTACTGCTCTTTCTGTATTGTATACATTCCAACTGACATCTAAATCGGTCATTGACTGAATTATACATGTAATCCTTTTAGATTTCATATTTACAGTGTTCTCTTATTTTCTGTTTTCCCATACTGCAGTTGATGACAACTCCATAAACCTGTGATTAATCCTCTACATATGGTTTACATAGAGTTTTTGTTTTAGTCTTTATTAAAATTGATATATAATCTACAGTATAATAAAACAATATGGAGATTTATTTTAAATCAATGGTGCCTTAGGCCAATTTAATCGACCTAGTAATAACATTTAAATTGACCCAGATAATCTGATCTACATGCAGCAATGCTGTGCTCTGCAATGGAATTATCATTACATTTTACACAGTAGCAGCAAAGATGATGACATTAGGAAACTGACCATTAAATAGAGCCCATCTGCAACAGACTGGAAATAGGTTTTATTGGTCATAATAAAAATTACATGTATAATGCTTGATAGCTGCATAAGGTGAAATGGTCATTAAACTTTTCCAATGCTGTATATTGGGTTCATCAGTACAAAGAGCTTCCTTTCATCAATGTCATGGTCATGCATGGCATGGTCTATAAAATTCCTAATTTCTGGAGAGAAACTGTTTCTGTCAGACACATTTTGTGTCGTTCTCCATGTCTCATATCACTGAAGTAAAAAGAATTAGCCACTGAGCTGCTTAGTTAGTAACATTTTTAAAATCTAGAATCTCAGAGTCCTGAGAATCATTTTGCTATTGGCAGATGTCCTTTACGGATCATGAAACAAATTCTTAATGATTTTTTTGGGAAAAAAATATAAATATGCATACATATACCCAATATAAAATGTGAATTGTATTAATATAGCTATATGTCGTGCATATATTAAATAAAACATGTAAATGTAAAGAGCTGTGATTAGAAAATATTCCAGCATTCCTCCTCTTTTCCCTACCCTGAAAAATCCATTGATTGTGAAATAAAAAAATTAAAATAGCCCTTTTCTTCTTCTCCCTCCTGTTCCTTCCTGCCTTATCACAATGTTTCAAGGAAACGAACTTTTCTGAAGTGAAAAAATAGGATGGCTTTGTTGTTTTTGGACATAGACAATAGATTCATGAAAGCAGAAAATCATTATTTTTATTATACACTTAAATTTAAATAGCTTTCCCTATGGTATTTAATTTCTTAGTTTTATGAATGAAAGAATTCATAAAGCAGATGATTCAGAATAAATAAGGGGAACCCTTTTATTGAAAAATTGTGACTTATTCCATATTAATTGATAATAGTGCTTTTACTATTTATCTGCTTTTATTTAGTATGACTGTA
>VYZW01016409.1:982-21015 GCA_013401315.1 Balaeniceps rex | reverse complement strand
ACAATCAAATCACGGTTTGTGAGCTGAGCTGCAATATCTATTTGTAGACATGCTCTAAATTGCAGGAAGTAGTTTAGCTTAACCTCTTAAAAGTTTGCACACAGATTTTCAGCTGATAAACAGTAGGCTGATCAGGTGTCTCAGACCTAAAACGCATTGAAAGCTGAGCACTTCAGAGTTTTTTACCAACTCTCCTTATACGGGGCTTTGGCTGCTTTTCAGGAAGGTGAATGAAGCATTTAAGTTAAACTAAGCTGTGACTTTGGCACAAATGGATAGGATTCTGATTTAGGGCAAACTTCTGTGAAAAAAAAGCAATTTGTCTTTTTTCTTATTTAGAAATTGCAAAATAGTTCAGAGGGCTGTAACATATCAGGAACACAGCCAGTTAATTATTAATACATTTGGTTGAGGCTGCTTTCATGCAGTTGAGGTGGGTTTTCAAATAGTAAGATTGGTAGTCAGATAATCCACAGCTGGTGGATGGTTATCTCTCTGCACCACAAACTGGCAGAGAATTGAGCAGGAGTAGATTTTCCAATCCAAAGTGAAATCAGCCTTGTTTTAAGACCTGTGGATAAACTCAGCAAGCCTGTCTCTGCCAGTATTGCTGATTCTTTGCTTTTTGTTTAATCTTCCAAGGTGCTGAGTCCTCTGGTCCTAATCCAGAAACACACTTAAGCATTTACTTAACTTAAAGGATACAAGCAACTCTCTGAAATCAATTATAATGACTCATGGTTAAAAAGAAGGGTATGACAGAATGCATCAGTGGAGCAGAGCTGATGCACTTGGCAGCATCAAATCCCTTATAAACATAATGACTTTATATATATTAAACAGTACAATGGCATTATTTACCAATATACTATAGATCTGGACTTCCATTTAAACATATATTAAGGAGTTTCTGCAAAGCAAGATGTCTAATAAAGACTTTCAAGTTAAATATATTTGAGACCTTCTACAGACAGAGTTCACTGTGGACTTGAAGCAAATGCTCCTATTGGATTCAGCAGTCTTGGAGATCAGATTTAAATAACTAATACGACCTGCCTGTCATCTTTACTGCCCTTTCAAGATACATGAATTAGCCACACACCAGGTGAACAGACCTGGTGCTTTGAGTCCCAAAAAAGGATTAAGGGGGAAATGATATTTTAAAAGGGGGTGAACAAGTAAAGATAGAGATATTAAATTAAAGAAACAAGCTCAGGAGAGAAAAAAGAGAGACTGAAGATGAAGTCAGGTAAGAAGAGATGAAACAGATTGCACAGATTAGAAAAATGTTAAAGACAAATATCAGAGAAAAAATATGAGTTATATTCTTACATGAAGTAATAGGACAGAGCATGAATCTAAATGAAATATAGGTTAGTTCATGCAAAGAAACGAACTTTTCATATTATTCAGCCTTGGATGGTGATTGGAAAGGGAGCATGAAAAATCTTCCCAAACTTGAAGCCTGTAAATGTGATACATCGTCCTCATTTCTTTTCTAAGACCTAGAATGTATGAGATAGATTGATGTTGGAGGAAGGATTTTTGAGATTCTAGGGGAGCTTTTAGGTCTCTTCTTAAGAAAAAAAAAATTGATATCATACAAACATACTCTCACTTTTAAATCTTCTTTATTATTTGTATGTCAGCATAGCTAAAACCAAAATCCAAATGCTGAAAAAGCATTTATTGGCATCTACGTGGGCCCACTCCAAGTTATACTGTTCAATTTTCTGCACTAAAACTCAATTATTATGTTCAGTCTTAATATTCTTTTTTCAAAAAACTCATAACTTTTTCATAGAATAATTGTTTTGGCTTGAAATTTCTTTCTTTCATTTTAGCTCGAAGATAATTAAATAGAAAGTTTAAAAAGACATTGATCAATAACCTTTTACTTACTCAAATGCAAAAAATGATTAGTTTCTTAACTTTCTTTTGTCTGAGATTCCATGTTCAAATAACTAGATAAGGACTGGATTTAAATAAGTAAACACAGGCTTATTTGTTGATTGAAGTTGAAATCTTACTTCAAAAGATAGAGGCTTATTTGTTGATTGAAGTTGAAATCTTACTTTAAAAGATAGGAATGACTGATTTTTTACATTAAAGTATCTAAAAAATTAAGTTTCTTCACTGTGATAAGGAGCTTCATGAGGACAAATTTTACAGTCATGTGCGTTACTATTTTTGTTGATTACATTTATTTTACTTTCTGAATTCATAACTTAAATGAATTCATATGAAAGCTAAAACTGAAGAAGGCCTGCTCCATTTGTGCTTGTGATGTACTCACGGTATACACAAACACACCAAGAATCCCTTTCTAATCAGAGCAACTCATTGACTATCACAGAAGCCTTTAGGATTGAAAAAACATTATTCACAATTAAAATACGTGTATTTTTTTACCCTTGAGCCATTCAAAGGAGCAGAATACAATGAGCACAGGGAAAATGCTTCTGGAGCCTGGCAAGGAAGTTTGACAACTTCTCTCACAAGGTTTCATGCAGAGCCTAGGAAAACAGCTGGAGTCTTTTTGCTGTCTTCAAAAGCCAATGAAAGTGTCCTTGACATTGTTTTTCCTCATGGACTGAGAATAGAAGCAAAATTTGAGTCCCAGTTTGGCCTGGTTCATCATTTACTTTAGCTGATAGGTTAAATACTTGGAAAAATCTTTCTAAATCCAGGCACCTCAGATCCCAACATAGCTTTAAAGAAAAGCAGAAGTATTATACTAGTGCGGGAAAGATTTTTATTTTGAAATATTAACAAAAATATTTAACAGCATGTGTGAGGGTCATTAAATGTATATTTTCCAAAACATGAAAAGGGCTTTGCAGCTTGCAGAAATGCTTTCTTACAATAGTTACCAGCCCCTGAATTTCCCATCTGCAGGGCTCGCAGCTGCTAATTGGGAATAATTACCCTAATTATCTACTTGCATATAGTGATGAGTGCTGATATTTATAATGTCTAAAAAGGCCTTCCTCCTGTTCTAGATGTTAACATGAATCCTTGTATATGCAGTTTCTATCCACAGAGGAGTTAGACTGCATATTACCATATGAATTTCCTTTTGTAAGAACAACAATCTGACAAGGTCTGGATCTTTTCATTTAATTTTGTCACTGGCTGCTGATTTGGTTATAACTATTACAGAAGATAATGCGTGTCTTTCATAAATTTCATGCACTGTTGCTGCGAGGAGCACAACCAGGTTCAGGAAATTTGGGATTTTTTAATTGTTCTGCTACTGATTCAGTGTGATATCTTACATTAGTCACCTAGGGCCAATTTTATTAAAGCACCTGGTACCTAAAACTTACTACATTTTATGGAGCTGATCCTGAGAGTGAACTTTAGAACCTTAGGTAGGACCCTAAATTCCCCATAAAAGGCGTTTGGGAGAGTTAGCTCCTTCAGAGTAGCATCCGAAAGGAGCCAAAAGGTCCCTTTAGTTAGCAACCAAAATACAAAGTGTAAAGAAAAATCTCAAACACTTCTCCTTTCTTGGGTTTATTGTAGTTGATTACAGGCAGCAAAAAAGGCCCTTCTGCCATTTCCCATTCACAGCCTAAAGCCATCTTCTGAAGAACAAATTCAGATTTTTTTTTCAAAGAACTGAGCAGCCTTATTCTTTCCTTCCATGACAACATGGCTGTGGAAGTGGAAGACGTTACTGCTCACCTTCTAATCAATAATGGTTGGAGTGCTCGGGAAGGACAAGACTTAGGGCTGATAAATAAATTGTCATGGTCTTGTCCTCTTTTTGTAATTCATGGCCTTCTCATGAAACACTCACAGATTGCCTGGAGAGGGCTGGTTAGAAGAGAAAGATTTCATGTACAAGAAAGGGTGTGTTGCAGCCTCGTGATCCAGGCACTTACCTGGGATGAGGGATCTTAGTTATAGTCCCTGGGCCAAACACTCACATGAATTTTATGTGAAAGGGTGTTTGGATAAAACTTGTGGAGCATTTTAACAAAGAAAGAAGTGCCTTCACTCCAAACTGACTTATAGCCTGCTGCTCAGAATGCAATTTGGGAACTGAGAAGATGGGGGTTTGACCTTGTACAGCCTAAGGAAGAAACTGAACTCACATCTTGACAGTGGGTGTTCTAGAAACTTTGTTACTATGAAAATGAATTTCCTTGTTTTAGAAAAAAAGTCACTATCCTTGTGTTTTGTTAGAAGTCATTCTTGTTGGGTGTCTTGGTTGTGCTCAGATTAGACCTGTCAGAAGAAAAGGATTTCGGACCCCTGTGACTGGACTTTGGCAGTAAGTCTGTCCCCTGATTCTTAGATTGCACAGATTCTGTGTGTAAGCAACAGCCTGTTGTCAGGGAAAACAGGGATGAATTCACCAAACCTCCAGAACAAACTAGGAATCATGGAACCGCTGAGGTTGGAAGGGACTCTGGAGGTCTCCAGTCCAGCCTCCTGTGCAAAGCAAGGTCAGGTACAGCAGGTTGCCCAGGACCATGTCCAGCTGGGTTTTGAATGTTTCCAGAGATGGAGACTCCACAAACTCCCTAAGCAACCTGTTCCACCGTTTGACCACACTCAGGGGGAAAAAGTTTTTCCTTATATCTAATCAGAGATAGGTAATCTAGGCTTCCCATTCAGGAACTAGTGCTAGCGGTGTGAATACCCAACCTTGTATCTAAGAAATACTGATATCAAAACTGGAAGAACCAATTAAATATTAATTCTTCTGGACTTTGATCACTGTTAATTCCAGTTTTTTTATTTCAGTTTAGGATTTGGCTAAAGAAGTCAAACTGGCAGCAGCCACTGGCATTTCAAAACAGATCTGCTCCTGTTGTTCCACCCACTTTTATGGCATTTACTCCCAGCTCCCAGAATTTTAAAGGTGTTCCACCACTAAACTGCTGATCTGCTTAAAATCTGGTATATCACTTTATTATCTAAAATGAAACACTTCTAAATATATGGCTTCAGCTGAGGGAGCTGACTATCATTCCTTCATATTTCTCATTCTCGAAGGTTAAAATGAGGATTACCTACCTCACAGGAGTCCTGTGAAATTTAATTAGCATGCAGATGTAAAATGCACTGAAATATTCATTATGACCTAAATCATATTTTAGTAATATAAATTTCACATTTTACTAGAAGCAGAAGCTATCTGTGCATGAAATTAGACTGTAGATGATATGAAGAAGCATAAGATATGAAACGCTATGTGGTAGATATGTAATTTTTGTAATTTTATGCTTTCTCAGCCTGGTCAAGAAGATGCCCCCCCCCCAAAAAAAAAAGAGGGACACAATCTGAAATGTAGGTAAGAGATTTTCTCTTAAATCACACCTTCTTCAAGGAGCCTCAGAAAAACAGCCTTTGTGCACAGCTGCAAGTAGATGAAAGTAGATGACAATCTTGAAAGGCAGACAGAAATGTTTTTTAGCATGGTAGAAAGTTTCCTTGATATTATAATGGGAGGTGGGAGCTGGACCTCCTGTGTTTTCAAAAATTTTGCTGAAGAAGGAACACTGACCAATTACTAGAATTTTCTTCTGAAGTTAATGACACTAATGACATTCCCCTATTTACTGACTGTGGACTCTAGACCCTATTGGTCTAGCTTTTTGCAGGAGGGAAGAGTGCAGTATCTGAAAATAAAACTTTGTTTCCTCAGTAGCTAACCTTGTGTCCACACCTCAACACCATTCTCAGTGCACATTTTTAACTAGTTTTTTTCTGTGGGTTTTTTTAATGTGCTGATTCATTGTTCAAAGACTATGAATTGTACAATGAAGCCATTCAAAAATCTCTGCAAAATATGCCAGGGACTCCTCCTCACCACTAACAATGTCAATCCTTGTAATTAGCTTTAATTTTCACATGCCACCCCCTACTCCCTGAAATCCTTGACAGCTCAGAAGCACAGAGAGTTCTTGCAGCATTCCCCGTAAGTCCATTGACACTGTCCATCAAGGCAGGAACTAATCTGAGAAAGCAAGAGGCATCTTTGTCTTGCCAGCCATTCTCTCCAGGGTTTGCCTGTATAAAGCATATATTGTTTGGGATCTATGTGATTTTCTTCCTCTTCCTGTGATACTTTAAAATTATACTACCAGCAACTTAAGTGGGGCAGGTTTTCCTTAAGCAATATTCAGCTTTTCAAGAAATGCTAGTAATGGTAATAGAGTGCTGCCTGGAAAATTACCCTAACAACAATAATAAAGATAAGTAAAGACAAGTTTTCAGCTCAACTGGTAAGTTGCTCCAGCTTGCTGTGCTGCTGCACAATCATCAGTACTAGTGAGAGAGAAGGATCAAAATGGTATGGTGATTACCCTCGGGCTGTGCATACATGCACAGTAAATGAAGACCCACTGTCTTGCCTGCACTCCACACCCATGTTGTTGAGCAATCTTTGCTTCCAAACTAGCACTGCTACCAGGAACGGTCCCTGGCCTGTTTCTGTACCCAGAAACTTTTTAGGGAAATACTGTCTGGCTTGGATGAAAATGATGCCCAAGACAGGCTGAGGCACATAACAGTATAGAGGATCAGGATGCATTGCCAAGGAACCTTTCCTGACACTACACAGTTTGATAGCATAGATGTAGCATAAGGAAGCGATTACTTTAATAATGGAGGTCCACAGAAGCATCAAAGACCAAAACTTGGAACTTCTCATGCTTGCCACAAAATGCACCATTTCTGCCAATTCATTTGCCATAGTCATGCACGCAGAGTTTGTTTTTCTGTCTGTTTGCCTTTTTGGGCCAGCTCATAGGTGCATTTTCCTTTACATCTTTCTCTATAAATTTAATTAATTTAATTACAATGCAAAGTCTGCTAAAACCAAGCATCAAAAGGCTAAAGACCTAAACTGGATTGCAGCTTGTCACTCACTACAGGTGAAGGGGAGCCAGGAATATACCTGCCAGCTGGGCTGCCTGACTGACAGGGCAGCAGACAAGGCCCAGGGGACCACAATATCAGCAACTAAAGCTAACTACAAGTTTTCCTGGCAGGTATTTCTGGGAGAGGTAAACGGAATTCCCTGAACCACATTTGCAGGGTGGATGGAGCCCAGCTATCTGCACAGCCTGTTTTTTTGACTGATGAAACTGTGGGAGACAAGACTTCCGACTGCAAGGCACACGCTCCTGCTTACATGGGGTCACCTGCATCCCTGTGGCCTCGCTGCAGGCAGCTGGGGCCCTGTGTGGCACAGTGCAGGCGTTGCAGTGCCTTACTATTCTGTCCTGTTCTAGCCACTTTTGGAAATGGGAAAATAAAGTATCATCAGCCCCTTCAGCCCAGACTCTCAACACTGCATGACCTATCAGCCAAAATCACCTGTAGGTCCCTCTGGAAATATCTTTGCCTTTACCAGTGCAGCCACTATGGGAAATTCAGAGTTGTCACCTTGTCATTACCTGTGTGAGTGGGGCAAGACCCCACAGACCATTCATGGTCATAGAAGTATAGAGTGAGAGACAAAAATGCTCTTAAAGGAAGAAAAGGAGAGGTGCTCCCAACATACTTAAAATGCACAGCACCTCCAAAACCACAAAGACTGCAGATGTAGCAAGGGCTCCAATTTTGCGGAGCTGTCATAAGGCTAGAGAGGGAAGAAGAACCTAAAAGGCAGCATACCCAGGGCTGACCCAGAAGAAGGCCTGTAGTAAACAGTGTCTTATTTAATCTAAGCAGGAAATTATATCACTTTTTTTCTTATCTGTTATAAGGCTACTACTGAAAAAAACAGCGCATGTCTCTAAAACATAAGTAATTTTAAAGGCTATATAAAATAGATATATTTGCTGCTCATCCATTTTTCTCATTTTAACTAATGATTGACAGTTTTGAACAGATAACTCCAGATGACTGCAATTATTTAGCTTACAGAATGAAATGAGTAGTTTTTTCCTGTCTAGCTACTAGGTAATGCTTAACTATCTGCACACTTCTCAAAAGATCAGTTCCCCTACCAGAAGTACAAGGGACCTTATCCATATAGACATTCAGCCATTTAAACACGTGCAACTCCACTTTAAAAAACAACCTTTAAGCACAGCACTGTAAGGTGTCAGGAAAAAAAGTCAAAGCAACATTTATGAATGCTTCACCTTTTTTTACAGTCACGTCCTTACAGGAAAAATGGTAGAGACTGCTCAGGAGAGGAGCCAGGTCTGCCCTAGGCAGCAAGCCTGCAGCATGGGAGGGTGTGCGGTCATTTATAGCCCTGAGTGCCCATTCCTGGCAGTCTCATTTGACAGATGCAACTGGCCTGAGTGTATAAAATAATAAGTTACTCCTGGCTGAAAACTTCTTCAGACCCAGCAACACCTTTGGGTAACTACTGCAAAGGTCAGCCTTCAGCTTCAGTGAGGTGAACGTCGAAAAACAATTTGGCAGCACACTGTACTAACGTTATAAAGGAGGACAATTCCCCCTGATTAAAGGGCAGTGGGATCATGGCCTCCCTTTTTTACTCCTAGCTTTGACATTTCTACAGTAATAGGGACTTGTTTTGGCAGCTTTAAGAAAATACTAACTCTGAAATCTTTCCAGTCTTGTTTGGAAAAAAGCTTCAGCAATTCATTTCAGCCAATATGAGTGTCCTAGCACATGGGCATGGAAGCAGTGTGCTGTTGTATCACTGATTAACATAGTTATTCAAGACACCAGTAATCTGAAACCACTGTTTCGTCAGAGCTTTACACCATCATTGATTGAATGTATTTATTTTCTGTTTGTTTTTTTTTCCCTTGGAAGGGATATTTAAGAAGTATTCTGGGTTTTGTGACACATGAAACTATCAGCATTCTGCAAATACGGGGAAGTGTCAGCTTTATTAAATCCTTTTTATTTAATGTCCTTAAAATAATAAGTGCAATACTTCAGAGATGTGATGGGTAGAGTGAACATTATAAGGAACGAGTACGAGTGGTTGAGGTTGCTGCTCTGTGTGGGAGGACTACACCCTTACTGACCTGGGGAATAACTCCAGAGAGTGGCCCCAGGTGCTGCACCCGGTGTCGCAGGCTGACATTAACACTGTGAACGGCCTGTGGCGCATTAGCTGTCCCATCATTTCCCTTATTGTCTGGGCATTACAGGTCTCTCTTGCACATCTCCACTCCTGACTGGGAGCACTCAGGGCTAGCTGAGACATCCTTGTGGGACTGCAATGGGCTGTAGAAATCAAAATGGTACAGCACGTGTCCATGCTGATTTAGGATGCAGTCTACCCTGCTACCCTGCTAGCTACACTAGCTTTTCCCACTGTGGAAACAATCCAGTTAATTCTGGAGTGGTGGCTGGTCATAAATCATTGTGAAGGCAGCATGGGTGATAGTGATTTGGATGCTAGTATCAAAACTCCGCTAGCTCTGGCTGACTCCACAGTATGCATCAGTTGGTAGCGTATTGGATGTAGCTTCTGTAGCTCATATGTGGGTTTATGTCAAGCAAACAGATACAATCTAGTTTCACAAAGATGAAGTGCTGAGAAAGGTGCATTGAGTTCAAATCCATCCATCCTTGCAAACCAGAGGGACAGTGCAAAGCAGTAGCATGCCTCTCGAGGGCAACGATCTTGTTTGTGGGAATCTGTCCTGTCCCCAGGAGAGTTCCTGGAAAAATGTAACTGAGGGCTTAATGCCTATTTATCCATTAGTGTGTCCTCAAAGCTCTCCTCCACGTAGGCATAACTTAAACCAGCAAAGAGCCTTGTTGAAACTGCTGCTTTTTTTCTTTTTCTTTTTTAAGAGACCAACTCTTGTGCTTTTCTTTCATTCTGTAGAGAACACAGCTGACATTATTACCCACATGCTTAGCAGTGCCAGTGCTGTAACGGATGACGCTAGTACTTAAATGCACTAGGAAGACAAGAGTGGGCTGAAGCCATTTTTAGAACAACATGCTATTTTCTCTTTTAGTGCTGACTTATTCACCATACCTTGTGGTATGTTTACCTTGATTGCTTGCCACTTCGCAGGCTGTTGAATGGCTGAGGGAGGAATATTAATCAGTGACACGTATCACTGTGCTCCAGAACTTCAGCGATGGTGAGTGCTATGCTCTTGCCTGTCTTTTGGCTTTGTTGTAGGAATTACTTTTCTTTAACTAGCATTCACAGGTATTTCAGTCCTGGAAACTGTAAGCGACACTTCTGTATTCATCATTTTAGCACAGCTATCTAGTTCATATCCATTTTTCCTGTTGAAAATCTTTGCTCCTCACTAGTACTCATACCAGAGTAAAATTAATCAAAGTCATTGCACTGTATATGTGTCGAACCTAATTAGCCAAAACAGCTGATGAAGACAGAATAGATCTCACAACTCATTTATCTTTTTCTTAAAATATTTTATATTAAAATTAAAATGACATGGAGAGCAGTAGCAGCTGCTATATCTAAAGCTATACAAAAGTGCGCTTTACTGCATGTGTGATCTACTTGGGCCATTCTGCCTGCAGAGTGAGATGACAGAAGTGTTTTGTGCCCAGAAATGCATTTGTAGCCCAATTTGTCTGCATTCAAAACAGAAATTAAAGGCCCATACATAAAAACTGTTGCTAATCATTCGCAAGAATCTGATAAATGCTATTAGCGTACAGTTACAAACGGCTGCTCTCTGCTCCTGTGGTGCTAGTTGACTGGTTCACATTACAGCTAAGCTGATTTAACAACGAACTGAAGCCCAAAGGGGTTTCCCACTCTTCCCCTCTCCCTTCTCTCTGCATGTTCCCACCGCCTCCATTGTAGCAGGAGTAATGTAAATCCAATCTGAGCTTTAGATGAGAAAAATAATCGCTATTTTATACAGCTTTATTTCTACTAATTTAGTTCTCTGAAACTGTCCACTTTAGGACTAGATGACCACCATGCTGGAACAAGGCACATTGACTGAATCACCTCTAACTTACAAGAGCACACTCCCCGTGCAAGGAGATCCCCCAGCTGCAAGGACTGTCTGTGGAGGAGCAGGGAATGTGAAACCCTAAGAGAGGAGCCAGAGGCTAAGCTTGGAAATTTACCAGGTTAAAGAAACACCTTCTTTCAACCCTAGGACATGACTTAAGCATATAATGTGCAGATGCCTTCAAAACCTCTTTTCTTATTTCCTGTTTTCAGGCATCTGTGAATTTGGTAGAAGCTCACTTCTTAGAAAGAAATTTCCTTTGTTCACTCTTCAGAGTTTCGGTTTTAAGGAAAAAGCAGCTCAGTAATTACTGTGGAAGACAAAATGGAAGCCCAGAAACAACACAGAAAACATGGTCTCAAGCACAGGCCTAAGACACGGCCATGGTCTTCCAGTTTGGGACTTTGTAGACCAAAACTCTTCAGTGGAAAACAGCAGTGGTGATATTTTATACAGGTGTTGAAAGATAAAATAACAAGAAGGAGACCCATAGATAGAAAAGTGAGTTGGGTACAGTGAATCCTCATAGCAGAGTAAAAGCCATATATATATTATAAATTTATAATATTAATATATAAACATAGAAAATTAATTTTTATTCTGGGGTATTTTTAAGTATTCATATATAAAATCAGTGAAGGAGTATAATTTCACAGCTTTACTTTAAAAATAATTTAAAAATATGTAGCTGACATCACTCAGGAGAAATGTCTTTTAATATCATGTGTTGTAATGCTATAAACACAGAAATCCTGTGAAGGGCCTGGGGGTTTTCGCTAATCTGTTCACTTGTGCACCTCAGGGAAATCTGCTGCTGCATAATCAGCTTCATAATCCCTTGAATTCTCATTTCCAGATATTCTGGAGCAAGGCAGCAAACTCTCCTGGCTAGGGATCCTGACATGTTTCTTTACTTTTCTCAGTTTCTGAACCTAATGATTACTTTTATCCAATCATTATTTAGTGATGTTTCTTATACTGCCATAAGAAAAATTAAATATCCTTCCTCAGTTTTGCAGATAGAGTAATTGAAGTGTGCAGTGATTAACAAATTACATTTCCTGGGTCAGAAAGAAAGTTCATGGCAGAGCTAATAATGGGACTTATATCTCTGGTCTTAACAATTACAGTGTGACAGCACAGCATCCCTCAAAGCAGAAGTTTCAAAACTAAGCATTTAGTTATGACATTGACAGAATGGGGTGCCTTCAATTTGTTTGCTGACCTTGGTGCTAGTGAATAAGCCAGCCACTCAACCTGAAGGATATCTATGCTCTGAATGGCATATTCAGATTCTACAGAAAAAAATATTTTATTTTAATATTTTGTAATGAGAATATTCCTGTTATAGAATTCCTGGTATTATTGCTTTGGACAGACTATACATTCTTTATGGTAGTAACTGAGCACACATGTCTTAACAAATTTCCATTATAGGATCTCTGTATGTAGGAAATGGCTACTATCCCATTTTTAAAGGGGCTTAAAAACAAAGATCACAGAGAAAGTCTCTGGTGCAGCAAAAATTGAAATTCATATCGCCTAGATTTTAAACTGGATGAACATATCAGTGAATGAACCTTCCTAATTACTGGATGAAAATTCCTGTCTGTAATCATCCCAAATTCACAAAAAGCATAAAACAATGACTCTGCAAAAAATGTGCTTTCCTGCTCCCTAGGCTTGCCACATGTCTTGATCTAAAGCTTAGTGATAACCAAGTTAGTTTGTGAACTCAGTGTTTCACATTCACTTGAGGATGCTGATATAAGTTGGGAGAAGGCCCATGAAAAGTAAAAACTGCTGACTTCCTCAAAGAAAAATGAGATGTAAAGAGGGGGGCAAGAAGAAGCAATGAAACATGATGAGAAGAAAAGCACAAAACCCAGCAGAGATGTAGAGGAACCAGTGCTGACTGTGCAGAAGTAGGAGTACGTCACGGTAAGGAAAAAGCTAGCCATACCTAAACTTCTCTGTAATGTCGGAGCTGTACACGTGGTTTTAGAACACAGGCACAAGTGGCACAACTCTGCACAGGATGCACTTCCAGTTCTGGCTCATTGAGTTAGATTAAAAACTTCCAGGGAAGTGCAGGCTGTTTTACATACATGAGAACTGTACTTGGATATGATAAAATATCACAGCTGTCAGTCTAAATTGGAATCAATTTGCATGGTAAAGCTATGAGGGATTCAATTTCTTTATTTTCCTTTCTCTGCAATGAGAAACTTTCCCTGTTTCAGTAGGGAAGACTGATCCTGGATGTCTGCATATGCATTTGAAAAAATCTGACCCTTCAAGTGTGACTCATTACTGTTGGTCGCCGATTACTCAGAGGGGAGAGAGCTCTGCACAGAAGTACAACAGTTGCTAGTCTGTATTTGTTGGCTTCTGCAGAGTCCACAGGAACGGAAAATCTCTAAATACATATATCTGGAGTGAAGATTTGCCCACGTTAATGTGAGAATCGGTTAAGTTCTGGAGAAAGATAAGTTCCTTAAAAAGAAATAAAAGAAAAGGTACTGAGAACAATGTGGGATTTGCAGGCTGGACTTGGTAAAAATACCTGAGGGAATATTTGTATACTACGTTTTTTCCAGTGGCAAAGCTAGCAGTGTCATCCTCCCAGCTACTCCCTCCTTTCTGCTCTACTCCCACTGCAGTCCTCTGTACACCCCGATGTGCTAATGACACTTGTCATGGGACTGTGATGGACCTGGGCCATGTAAATGATGTAAATATCTAAAAAAATATTTTGGAAGCTAATTTTTAAACCCATATCACTTTAACACTCAGAACTTCATGCAGCATCATAAATGGCTACACTAACGTGACTTTGGGGTGGCAAATGGCAACAAGCAGAAGGTATAAAAGTTTAAATGTAGGAGAAAGTGGGAGCTTCTTGGTTGCTGCTAAAGAAAACAAGTGTGCAGAACACCACCACAAACAGTCTGAGTACCAGGCCTGAAATATTTCTCTCCCTGAGGTAGCCGTGTAACTCTCAACAAGGATAGCTTTATAGTATGGTCTCAAGAGGTTCAGTCCATTATGATTTTGGATGACCCGGTCACAAAAAGGAAGTTTGTGAGTAATCATCCTCATGACAAAGCAATTGAGTACTCCAGTAAACCTATTCTCCCATTACTTAGAACAACCTGGAGAAAAGGAATAAAATAACACAAAAATAGAAATTCACACAGCCTGTTTTTAAAATTACTCATTTACAGATGTATTTGACACCCTTTTTCTAGCCCCCATACTGCTGGGAGAACTGCCCCTTTTTTAGTCTGATGTATGGATTTTATCAAGATGTTCAATGTGAACTCCAAGTTGAAAACACATCCACTGACCTTAAACTAATTTATATCACACCAGTTTTATTTAGTTTTTAATCTATGCCCTATAAACTAAGACAAAAGCTAGAGTTTTCTCACTTTCATGGAATATCTGCATTAGGTGAGCCATACAGATATTCTTTAAGAAAGATACACAGATTACCCTTGTATTTTTTAGGATGACTTAATGGCATAAACTGTGATGCTTTTTCCATTACAAATATTAAGAAAATCTTCCTCTTACCTGAAGGTAATGGCACGGCCTCAAGGAAGGTTTGATTTCCTGATGAACCAGAGGCTTATCTAAGTTCAGTGATGATTTGCGATAAGCTTCTTTAGCCTGACTTACTGTAAGTGTGGACCAAGAACTCCTTTTCATATATTTACCATCAGGGGTCATTGCTAGCCCTTCACAAGCTGAACATTTCACGTCATTGTTACTTTTGGAAGTCTTCAATGAGAGATCCCCAAAATGCCCCTGGAGCGCCTCAGGGTAGCAATGGGATATATGATCTGCATGGTGCCTATTTACCACACTAGGGGTTCGGTAAGTGCTATCACTGTCCAAATTATCATCAGAGCTCCACCAGCTGCTCATTCCAGATTTATGCTTGCTTTCTGGTTTTCGCTCCTTACTTTTACTCCTTTTGCTATGCTTAGAATGGTGCCCATGATGATGGTCGTCCCCACGACTGTCTCCCTTTGTTCCATTAACGTTGCCCTTGGATGATCCTTCCAGAGAATGAGATTTAGTAAAAAGTTTCTGGACTGAATGAACGAGATGACGTATTCTTCCTGGGCTCTCACTGCGTTGTTCCGCAGCTGTTGAGGTCCTCTGGTACTGCAAAGTGTGAAACCCATCCCGGTGAAGAGGAAGTTGTTTCTCAAATTGGTCCAAAAGATTTGCAGGAATACGGTTAATCTTAGGGTTACCGTGAGACATGGCGCAGTCGTCTCTTGAGTCGTAATGTGAGCTGTAGTGCATTCTGGGGAAAGTGCTACTTGACATGTGATCGCCCATTACCATGGGCATCATCATGCATTCAGAATGAATGGAGCTGCGTGGCGAGCAACGATGGTGGTCCATCGGGCAACTCTCCGTGGGGCTGAGAAGATACGATTGCCTTGGCTCCTGCCCATGGTGGATATGGTCGTGGGTGTGTTCACAATCTTCAGGGGATGCTAAGCCACAAGTATGAGCTGAACATAACTGTGGTTGGTTGCGACTACCAGATAATCCTTTCATATTCCTCGAAGCAGGAGAGTATCTTTCTTCATTGAAGTGCGGAGAAGGCGACCATGAGTACTGCTGGTCTGTCAGGAGAACACATAAAACCTGTTATGTGTCTCATTAAAAGATTAACTTGCAAAATCCAAGTATATTGCAAAACTAAACATTTTTTCTCTGTGAGCTTGATGGAAAGTCTCACCATTCACGGAATTTCATTCACCATTTTAAAACTAGTTAAAATTGCTCACTACGAGCAAATTATGGGGTGAATGCAGCCTCCTTCCTGTTTGCAAAATTGCCTGCTAGCAGTTCTAAATTTTATGAAGCTATTCATTATGCAAATTTACTCAAATAGATTTAATGGCTACATTCAAGTATTCAGTTTATTATTTGATAGTTGGAATTCATATGTCAAGCTTTGTGGCTAGTCATTTAAGTTACATGGGTCTAGTTTCTATTTCTGTGGTTTCTCAGTTGGATATCTTAACCTAAATGTATCCTTTGTCCATGGAGCCATTTTCATATCACAAACTTAACTTCATTTTCTTAAATGAATCTCAGCTTCAGGATCCCAAGTTCACTGTTCATAAACATAAATAATAAACAGCAAAGAGAAAAAGAATATGAATATGCTGAAATGAAGCTTAATTTTTATGTCACTAAACAGTTTATGAATAAGCATTTCATACTATTTGAACATCTGTTATCCTTAGTCCAGAAGTATTATCACTATTCCCATACACGTAAAGTCTTCTCTATTTTTCCCTTTTTATGTCCAAATCACAAAATATTTATTTAATGACTCTATGTTATTCTTTATTTAAAAAATATCTTTAAGTACAAGCTATGTTTTTTTAACATACTTGCTTATTTGTTCCTACGGATCATGTGCTCCAAGTTGTGGTTATTAAACAAGCATGATAACTAAATAAGAGTAACTTGTAAGCAAAGATTTTCATGCTCAAGCCTTTGATTTTTTTTTCTCTCATGCAATTTCTTGCAGCTGTCAAATGCTACAAACAGAAAATTAAAAAACCCAGAAATGCTTCAATTTGATTTTTGCATTCACTTTCCCTCTTCAATTTCAGCTTATTTAAGCAACATTTCAAAAGCAGACAAAGATATAGGATGCAAGACAATCCCTTAGAGGATCAGACAGATGCATAAGTGTTTATACAACCCACTTAGCATAGTCCTTCTGCAAATTTGCTCTAAAGAATCTAAATAATCTTGCACAGGTGCCTGATACAAGGAAGTTGAAGGCCTCAACCAGAATGGAAGCCAGAGAATATGTACTCATTATATCTAACAACATATCTGGACACTGGAGCCCAGCCTGTAGAGATAACATAGTAGCCAAGAGCACTTTGAGGGGTTTCTAAGCATATGGCAAAACTCTCCTAAATCATATTCCCACTGCTGGTGAAAACTCAGTGCCTGGATATGGTCATGAAACAGATCAATACCCATATCTCTTTAATTTTATTCAAGTAATAAGTGTTATGTCATGATGCCTTCAGTACAGAATGCAATTTGTTTCAAGTCTTTAGCATCAGCAATCTCATGACCTAAATATTCTAAATTTCCTATAGTGGAAGATGCTTAGATAATTTTATTACATCCTAATTTCAACAGAGCTCTACATAATGTTTTAAAATGAATGTAGCATTAAACTAATAAACAATAAAGTATTCTTCATCCTAGGCACAATCCTGCCACACTGAAGTCAAAGATAGATTTAAGGTCCAAATGTCACCTTCAGACTTTATCATGGTGTGAAACTGATGTATGTGTGCACGTATCCTTTCCTGCTTCTGTTTTATTTTTATACCAGTTTCTTTTACTTAATTCTTGGCTATTTTCACATTAAAATAAAAACTTATTACTGTTGATTACTCAGACTGCTGTACTATTTAGGTTATAATATCCTGCATAAACGTAGTTACAAAAAGGAAATATAACTGTTTCTCTGAAATAACATAATTTTGATCATCCAATTAAAAGTACAGCTATATATAGACAAGGTAGTAAATTACAACAGTGCATTGGGATTCAGCCACATAACTAGCACTGTAATTAATGGCACTTAACCCAGTATATTGCCAAACACTATCAGGGGAATAATAATGGTCCATGTGTTGAACTTAGTCTGTGCTTCCCATAATGGGTTCCCAAAGCACCTGACAGAGATTACTGCATTAGTTCTTACAATCTCATGAGATGTGGGCACTGTTCTCCTTTTACAGAAAAGGAAACTGGAATACAGGCAACATTTTCCAAAGTGCTTGTGGATTTGCTGATTTTCATTTTCACAGTGGTATGAGCCAGAGGGAGGTGGAAGGAGGCTCTTCCATCAAACTGACAGCACCATGAGAATCAACCCCAAGCCTTTTCATCACAATCTTGCACATCTATGAATGAAGGGAACTCTTGCGCTACATCTCTGAATCACCAATGCTTTTTTAAAAAAAAAAAGGAAGGGCATGGCAGAGATCCAGAATGAAAGAAAGAGTTAGACAGGAATAAGAAACTCATTTAAACGAGTTCCCTAGCACAGAACTGCTAGTCCCTGGTGATTTCTTTAGGCCTTACGCAGCATCAAACATAGCACAGAAGGCTTCAGACATTTTCATCCTGTTACATCCCTAGGAATATGAGACATCATGATTTGATTGCACTGCAATGGGTAATCTAACAACAGCTTTTCCATCCTGCATGACTCCCTATGATTCAGTGCAACTATAGAAAAATACAGTTTTCTGTACGTTGCTTTCATAGCCTTATAGCATTTTATGCGCCTCATGGAATGTCTGAATTTTTTTGTTTGAAACACAGTAGTTAGAAATGGCTATAGGCATTTAATAAGCATAATCAAAATAATTAAAAACTGAATTAAGAAGGGGAAATTTCCAAAAGCAATTTTCCCCTCTTAAATCTTCCATAGAAAGTAACTGATACTAGATAAAGTCCCAAATTACTTACATGTGCATCATCTAAATTGATCACTCCAATTAGGTTTAGGCTTTGCTTGGGGCATCAAACCTGTTCTGTGTCCTAGGCACCATTATTTCTTCTTGCAAACCCTCTGAAAATCTTCAAAATTTTTCATTATAATATATAAATTTATCACGTCATCTGCGCTTTGTACTATTCCGTCAACTTTGTTCAGGAGGCCTGTTTCAGGGCTCGAAGAAACAGTTGAGCTATGGCTGAATGAATTACTGTATGGTACCAGACCAGAGTAATTGACCATGTGCTAGCTCTTAGCCTGCCAGAAATGCAAAGAAAAATGTGCTAGCTTAAAATTCAATTAAGCTAACATGCTTTTCTAGCATTTGTAAGGGGCTAAAAGTGTGTCTATGGTCAACGTCCACAGCTCAGCTGATTCATAAAAATTCATAAAGCTATGGTATTAATATTTTTTTCTCAATCTTTTAAAAAGAAATTTAAGATTTTGGTATAACAAAATAATGCTAGATTTATCTAATAGTGAGAGATTGGACTGGAATTTTAGTCTATGTCTTGAAGATAATGATATCTAAAATAAAATAGAAGCTTCTTTTTTTTTTTTTTTTACAGCAGCTCTTATGTTTTCTTAGGGTAATCACTCTAAAAATATAAAAGTAATTGAGGATACTAATGCCTAGTCCCTTAAAAAAAGTGCCACCATCAGAACCAAAGAACTGAAGGGAGACAGAAGAACAAATAAACGTAACCCAAAGCAGAGAGAGGAATAGGAACAGAGAAAAAATATGTTATATGTGAGCACAGGAATGGCTTTTTTTTAGGTTTCAGCAGAGCAAAATGGAAACTTTTCATTACTTCAATGGATAGTCAGATAATACATAAAGTCTGTGGGGGGTGGACCTAGACCAAGACACAGGCTGTTATGTCAGAGAGAATCCAGTAATTCCAAAATCCTGAAAAATCCCTTAAAGCTCTTCTTTTCAGGGAGTACCCGTACAGGTATAAGTCAACCTTTAACCTTGACAGATGGAAGGATTTCTGCATCCCTTCTTATCTATTTCAACTCTTTCCCTGTTATGCCATGTCTTTTCCTGCTTTTTTCCCCTGTTTCTTCTTTTGGACTTTCTGATGCTGAAAGATCTTGCTCTCTTACTCCAAGCAGATGTTAGTTTTCCTGTCTTCAGGGACTGGTCACAATTTTTAGAGCATTCAAGTTTCTTCCTTGTGCCAGTCAGTATCAAGGGAAGAAAGAGAGGTTCAAAGACCAAGAATATTGTTTGAAATAATGAATTAGAATTAGTATTAATGTTCTAGGGCAAAAGGGCTAAAAACCTCTCAGCAATGAAAAATAAGGTCTGTGCTCCTCTAGAGTTCCTGGAACACTGCTCTTTGCTAAAGAGAATCAGTGTAAAAACACTGGAAACCTCTCTGACATTCAAAAGAAGTGCAGGTCTCCACAAATCTTTTTGTACAAATCTTTTTGTGTGTTATGTATTGAAAACAAGCTTTTAGAGCATAATAGTAATTCCTGGAACTATTAAATGGTGCCTGATTTTTGCTTCTATTTATTTATTTATTTATTTATTT
>VYZW01016405.1:7864-18121 GCA_013401315.1 Balaeniceps rex | reverse complement strand
GCTACGAGAAACACCTACAGATGCATTTATTTTCAATGGGGTTTCCAGAAAGAACTCCTCGTCAGGCTTCCTATTCAGCTTTCATCCTACCGCCTAGAGGTTGCTTTTTCTGAACTGTGACACTAGTGTGAACCATCCCGCAGTTTTCTTGACTTTCACAAGCGGCTGAACAGAACACAAGACATTGAAGTTAAATCAAAATATCAGGTAGCTGCAAGGCAGGTTGCATTTCATTTCTTCTTCTGTGTGTCCATGTATGCAGTTTCCTATCTCTTCATACTGTTAAATAAATTTGGTTTTACTTTACTGTTCCATCTTGCCCACTAATAAGAGTAATTTCAGGTTACTCTGGAAAATATTGAACATAACTTACAGCGGATGGTGTGTGCAGTAGTTGTACTGGATTACTGCCAGAGGTATCCCCAAGAGCCTCCAGAACATTCCCCTATTAAGCTGTATGAGTCTGATTAAAGGCTGGCAATGCTAGCGTCCAGTTTGTGAAAAGAAATTTATCTTGGCAGCAGCTAGCTAGATCATGTTGGGAAAAGCACCTGAGACCCTATGTCTGTGGCATATACCAAGCATCATGTATCCCCAGATACTTTCCTGTAAATTCTTCCTACTGTCATTTCAAATTCTGTAAGTCGAAGTGGTGCTGTGCAGTGAAGTGATGTTAATGGGCATTTGTTTCCCAGATGGGTATATCTGTTGGATCTCCAAGGATTAGAAACAAGAAATGCAGAATTCTGTTATTCCTTCACAACTCAACCTGAAAGTCTCTTGCCTGCGAAAACTCACATTTCACTGGTGACAAATTACTGGCAGTCCACCACTGTTTGAACTTGGTCTGATCACTTAAGACCAGATTGTCACTCCCATATATCACCGTGGGTTAACTTTACCCCAGACTGCCTGGCAAAAGAGGACATGGTCCCTCCAGAGCCACTACTAACTTTTCAGGGTGGGAAAGATGAAGTACTAGGTGCAGTTTAAATTCTGCCTAACTTGCAGGCTAAGGGTGGCTATGGTGGCAGGCAGGGGAATGCTGAGCTAAGGGTGAGCACAGTACAGGTTACTTTCATCAGGAGAAAGCAAACCGAGCAAGCTACAGATTTCTGAAATGTCCATGAGGTGGATAAACCTGGGCTGTCCTTTGCTCAGGGTGGATAAAATTTCACTGTCATTGTGACAATGAATCTCGGACAGAAGTCAAAAGTTCTGACTAGCAGGTGGCTTTTGTGACCACAGAGATCTCATTCCTGTAGCTGTGCAGCATCCTAGAGTCATTAAAGAAAAGGTTTGATTATTATTTAGGAGATCTATGCCAGAATTGAGGGTTAGGAAAGGCAAATGTCCTGAAATTATTATGCTGTATTTTGCATTTCTTGCAAAATTGGAAAGAAAATATAGTACACCATATGTCATCCAAAATACACTTCTAGCGAACTTTTCTTCAGCAATGCCTTTTAGAGTTCTTTTGTAACCTCCTGGCCACATGCAGGATGTCTAGTGAATGATAAATTAAAACATTTATACCTGGAATTGTAATAATAGAAGAAGAAAACTAAATCAAGACACATTGTGAAAACCATCTGTCAGCAGAAGGGATTAAAGTGCAAACTTGGCAATATTCTTAATGCAGGAAAAAATGCTAATGGCACCAGAATAACAAATTATTTTCTACCATGAAAACTTACACAGATCACAGCCTACTGAACATAGGGGAAGACACAAACCAAATGTCTGAAAGCATGACATAGCTTTTATTTTGATGTTCCCTACCATGGTCCAAGGACAGCTGTAAAATGTGTACGCCACAGCCAAAAACATTCTGATCCCACTACTTAAGATTTTTAAGTTTATGGATGTTTTCATCCTACTGATATTGTGGATCAGATCGTAGCTACTCCAGCAGCAGGGAGAAACAACAATAAAAGACTTCTCTATCCCAAGGCAAAGGTATGTGACAGCAGCAAAAGGGAACCCAGTTTTGTTCTATTATATAGTAGCAGCAACAGCGTGTGCTAAACTGACTAGCGGTTTTGGCAGTAGTTGCTGCCAAGGAGGTGGAAAGGGAGAGGGGCAGGCTGGCGGACTTGTGAAAGCACAAACCAGACCTTTCTAAAGGTGTTGCAAGATGCATCTCTCACTTTCCTCTCTTGAGGACCTCCAGCACCTACTCTGCCCATTCACCAATTTGAAAGCATAATCGGGTACAGTTTTTCACTTGAATCTTATGAATTAACTCAAATCTCAAATATCTGTGAAATAATCCTCGGCTTCCTAAATCAGCACAACATTCGAGTAACAGCAGAACTACGTTGATTTATACCAGCTGCAAATCTGACGTTATATTATTAATTTCTTAATGGTGTCCTTGAAAAATCCTGCAAATAAACTCAAACTCAAGTATTAGCACTTAATGTTGCTTTCTGAGATGCTCCCCCTCAAGACTGTTAGTACTCACAGTGGTCACAAACATTAGGAGCTTCACTGAAAATGCCCAAGAAATGAAACTTACAGAATCTAATCTGACAAATAATTAGACACATGAGAATTAGTGCTTGGAGAAACTGTTGCATTAAAGCAAACAGGATTACTCACATGAATGAAATTATTTGTGCATGTTACTCATATTAGCTTAACATAACTGATGGAATTTTTTTTTTTTTTAAAAAAAGAGGCAATTTTTTTTTAATATAACAAAATAGGAAAAAGACTGCTCCTTTAAAATATTACAAAATATCTGCATCATTTTTACTAAACCAGCAAAGTTCTACTGCATAAAGCATTTGCTGAACTTGGATTTGCTGAATCCCACTTACTTATTGCATCTACATGGAAAGTAAGTGTTATTTTTTTAGAAAGTACCATATTCCAAGCCTGCTTAACCCCTTGAGCACTGCTAACTGAAAATAAGTAGTATGGAAACATAGTCCAGCTCAGCTCACACTTCTGTTCCATGTGTGTTTCCTACGGCACAGCAGGAACTTCTAATTATTTTATAGTTTATATTTATATTTTATATTTTTATTATTTTCTTCAGTACAGTCACCACCAACAAAACCATTATTCACATTGAATTCTCTAGTCACCATCCTTATTGCATGAAAGTGCAGAAAAGCTTGTTATTTTGCTTCAGGAAATGTTCTCACTTTAAATTTTACATTGTAAAATTTAGCAGCAGTGATGACGCTTGAATCATCTTTCCCTCAGAAGACATACTATTTTCACCAGCAGATTGACCATCTTTTTTAAAGAGTTTCCTTGAAAATTCACAGATTTGTGAACTTTTCATCGGAGTTTGCCTCAAATCCTTGCATTCCATGAAGCTTTGTACTCCATCTCATATTTTTCATGTCTAACGAAATGATTTCTCTTTTCCTAATTTTATGCATAGAGTTTAATCCACGGCCAAGGGTAAAACAGAGTAATGTTTGTCCTGTACTTCAGTCAACAGAACGGTACAACACATTTACTTTTGTACTACATGTAAACTCTATTTTAGCAGCGACTACTATTAGGCCAATGAGGCAAATCTTGCATTTCACAATTGTTTCCCGATTCCTCTTCCCTTTTCCCACCCCTTCCCAACACCTTTCCCAGTCTCATGGTGCTCTTTCCATGGAAATAAATGCCCCAGATCAAATGCCACTGACTAATACAATAAGCAGAAGGAGCAGGGTCTTATTTACTTAAACAAGGGTTGAGATTTGACATCAGTCATCAAGCAGATGTTATTTCTGAAGCTGAAAGTATTCATGATGATTGTTACTATAGAAACCAAGCTTTGTAAAATATTCCAAACAAACACTTCTTTATTAGCCTGCGCTGTAACTACAGCAGCCTGCATTACACTGCATCCCACGGTAAGTTATCAGCCGTGCATATTTTTTTTCTGGTTATTTGCTTTCAATAGTAACTACAAGACAGGATTTCTATAGGTCTTAAAAGAGAGTATATCACAATCCCAGCCATCCATAAAATGACACACACTGTACTCATTCAGCACTAAACTCCCGTCTGTTTCATTTCCCCCCTCCTGTGGGCAGCCACTCAAATCAGTGTTTCCCTGTTCAGCAACAGTGAAAAACAGGAACCCACTGCTAATTCCTGTGGTTAGATCAGCAGCACAAAACCAGCAGTGGTTACTAAATGCCAGCCCCAGCCTCTTTCGCAATTAAACCATTCTCCGTTCTTAGTAGACTTCGTGAAGCCCGTGCGTCACTCAGAAAGCATCTTTCAACGGCCCGTCGTATCATAACCAGAAGTTTCAGACTTGTTGCTTTATTTGTTAATCATACTAGAAGAAGAGTAAAAATTCAAATCCCAGTTCCAGTGAAGTCAGTGGGACCCCAGCAGAGCAGGGTCCCCAACCCTGAGCGCATCCCCAGGGAAGAGGGCTGGAGCAGGTCACAGCCGTCACTGCCAGGTGACAGAAACACCGCAGCCTGTGCCAGTGGGAAGGGGCAGGTAATGTCCCATTAGCCCAACCTGTGCCTGGTATTTTAACCACCTCCCTCTCTTGCTACAGCTAAACTACCCATAGACAGATAACAGGGAAAACTTCTGTTTGAAGTTAAGCAGGTGAAAGCTGGCTTGTTACTATACCACATGGAAAGGAAAACTGTATTTAAGGCTATGCAAGTAAATTAGAAGGAATTTTATTGCAGAATGAATGCATCGTGTATATGTGGAAATATTCCTTCTCTGAAGCCTCTCTGTCTCTATTCACAGAAAAATCCTTAAAAAGGATAAAATGCTACTAATATTTCGAAATGTAAAGATGCTCAAGACAGGTACAGTAGCAACTTCTGATTATTATAATTCAAATTCCAAAGCTGTTTTCATTCTCAACTTATTGTCATGTGCTCATATATACTGTGTTTCTATTCAAACAGGACAATTTTGCTCAAGTCTTTCAGAAGCTTCTCAGCTATCTTTGAGATGTGGGACAATTAAATTTTTTTCCTAACACTAGTTCTATCCAAGGCTTACAATTTAATTTAAAACTTGGCCTTGACTCAGGTAACATTGAGGATTCCTGCCTTTCATTACTGTAAAACTAATCTGTTTTAAAATACAGTGATACAATCAGAGCACGGTTAGATTTCCATAAGAATACACAGAAGTATGGAACCCCATGTGCCACTGGTATCTATTTTAACACACAATACTGCCGTAGTGAGAAAAGTATTAAGCAAAAGAGCACAACTAAGAAGCCAGTTAAAAAGTTTTAGTTGTGGTGATTTGTGCTGTCTGCAACAGTATGTGGAAGATAATAATAAAATAATAACAATAATAATAATAATAAAAAAAAAGTCTATAAAACATTTTAAGGGTGAGAAATGTGTGGTGAAGGATATTCTGGAAAGAGATCACAGACAAAGCAAGAGTACCGCAAGCATGTTTTATGAAGACAGAGTCACAGTTTAGAAGTGATTGTGTGGGACTGAATACAAAGAATGCAATTAAGGCATGGCACATGTCCCGATGGACCAACATCCAGAGAGGAAAGTGCTGTAGTTAAACGCGGTAGTTACAGGAAGGTTAAGGGTTCAGAAAACATTCAAGCTACCTTTTAAATGGCAGTTACCTATGCACTGATAGGTGCCTAACAGATTAACAGATTTTGTATGTCTGAATTAGCTCATGCTTTCTCCATGGAGGAAAAGTTATAGATAGTTGTAGATAACTATAGATAGCTGAGCCTAACATGGCCAAAGCATGCCAGGTCCTCTGGATAGGGGCCCTCAAGGGATTAGAACAGCTAGCAACAAATCTGTCTGCCTCCTATTTACTAGCTTAATTGAGCAACTTGCCATTTACAGCTACATTGACTTAAGGCAACCCTCAGTACCTGCCTATAGCAAGCCAAACCCACTCCCCTTTATGTGTAGCAACTTAGCTTTTCTAAGGGTTTTTGTCTGGTTGGTTTTTTTTTTTTATTTTTCTTAGGTTTTTCTTGCTATATTCCATGTAGAGAGGACACGTAATGTAAAAAAGTAAAATACATATGCATTTACATATACATGCAGATAGACTACTCACACAAGTACATGTCATTATTTCTAATTGTGCTATCAGAAATCTCCGGAATGTTATGTTGAAGCAAAAATGTAAGCATAATAAAAACTATGTCAAAGACCTTGAAAGACAAATCCTCTTGAAAACCTCCTCAGTCCCAGACAGAGCAGTTTCCCATAATTCCCCAAATGTCTATTGAAATGAGTCGCACTAAGAGGTTCTAGAGCCATCAATATATTTAAGAATTTCATAGACGTCTTTTAGTTCTCTTAGATCATAAATTGCCAGAATGGTTTCTACTGTCTCCAGTTCCCTTGTCCCTGATTCTTCTGCTGTGACATTTCTGGATGACTTCCAGTTCTGATTGTTGTAAAGTCCTTGTTTTTGCAGAATCACCTAGTGTTGAAATTTGCAATTCCAAACACTATCTTTTTTGGTCTGTTTATCAGCTAACACTCTTTGCTCAAGCAATCTTTGCCCTTCACATTCCAGTTGGTTTTGTCCTTATTCAAACTTCTATGAATTTACCCTAAGTAATACAACCTAAAACATAGATGAATATTTTTCTTCATTTAAGAAAAACTTTATCTTTGTGTAACCTTCGGTTATGGGAAGTATCTGAACACATACATAATGACAAACTTAATTTAGGGGATTAACATTTCATCCGTTTGATCTTTATATTATTTATTGAGTTTTATTTTTACATTTTCTTTATATATTTAAAACAATTTTTCATGTCCACATTAAAGGCTTCTTTGCATAGTTGTAATTTTCCTCCAGTTTGCCTGGTTTTGGTCATTAGAGTTTCCTAGCTTTCAGTGAATTGCTGAGCAAGCTGAAGATGTTAATTGGATATATCACTTCATTTTTTTTCTTGTAAGAACTTCTTATTAATGGCTGCTCATGTAGATGATATAGATGTTAATCAATTTGCATCTGTCCTTCTAAAAGATTCAGTTAGGTCCCTAATTAACCATCTGTAAACAAACCCTTGTTCAGTAACAGGGTTCAGCCATTTATCGTGAGCTAGCAAAGACTTGTAAGGGCCTTATGCTACCACTCTGCCCTGCTGTAAATATTTGACTTCTCTCAATGTACAGAAAGTAATTGGAAAAAGACAAGTGACTCTCAATCGACGTTGTGGGTCACTGGTTTCTCTCTAATTAAATCATTGTTATTACGAGAAAGCATCAAAAATTGCAGGTGTCTATTGCTCCCATGAAGTGTCTGGTGCTTTGGCAGTACTGAGAGTTGTGTATCCCATAGCTATAAGAAATGAGAATAATGAAGATCATACATTCCCTATGATGAAAGTAATAGAGAGACAGTCTTTAAAAATAAAATTACTTCCTCAGACAAAAAAATGATATTTTTTCCCCCCCAAAAGAAAGGCACATTATTCTGAGCATTTGCAAAGATCCTGGTCTTCCAGAACACCGATGGTCACCCACTAGAAAGTTCTTTCATATTTTCGAGGTTTTAATCAATAAACTTATCAGTTGTTTTCCTTTAATATTGTTTTCAAAGCTGCCGCCTACCTAATTCTATACTGTAGCACTTTCTACACTCTGCAGTGACCACAGGAGTTTGAACAGCTTCCAGCAGGGTAACTAACCTCCCTGATAAATCTTGTCTCTCACCGCCTCCTGGGGAGCATGCTCATTTGAGCATGCCAATGCAATGAGGATATCTTTTCTTTATTATAACACGCATGGCATTATATACTTAAGGCACTATATATTTATATATATCCCATTCCCACTGTGCTGTTACGGACGGCATCTGCTCACAAAGACTTGATGCACAGCCTCCAGCTCTTTTCTTATGGGCTGCTCACAGCCATGACAAAGAGACAGACACTAAGTTATTGTCCATACTTAAGAGCAATTTCTAGCACAAAAGGAAACCATCTTCTCTATTCTTACAAGGAGATAACTTACTGATGTGTGTCAGTAGGCATTATTCATTTTTACCGCACAGAAGAAGATCAAGGGTGCCACTCAATCACACGGAAGGGATTACAGCTACTCTGAGGCACTTCCAGTTCTGCCACCACATCTCTTTCTCATCCTTCCCTATTCTGTTCAGTACCTTACTGTAACTATTGAAAATTACAGGTATTAACTACATTCCTGTTAATCCACACCAAAAGAAGATTTTGTGTGATGACCGCAAATACCGGACCATCTGCACAAAATATGTACTTGGAAGTGACTGCTTTCACATAGCATGTCATGCGAGCAGAAAACATGACAGACTCCACGTAACTTGGCATTATACGACTTTAGAGGCGATATTCACATTTTGATTTAGTGCTAACATCTCGGTGATAATATTTTATGCTTTCCACCAATATTTCAGCAAGGGATCATTGTGACTCTTATGTTTGAAGCACTTTATTTTGTCTTTAATTCTCCAATTGTTAGTACTGTTTTCTGGACAGCACTTGTATGTAATTAGATCCCTAGTATATAGTCTTTAGGAGTTGAGCAGGATCATTAGGATTTGAAAAGAAAATAAAGAAATAAAATGAACTTGTTAATCACCAAAGGTTGGGGGGGTGTCTATGAAGGCGGAAAGCAGAGCCACAGATCTACCCCGAGGACTTTCATCTTCCTTTTTCTGCAGTTCTACTTTTCTCTGACTCAGTGATCTCCCTCAAAATCCAGTTTTGTTATAGCACATCTATTTCATATTGATTGCAACAGATTGTATAATATGAGACATCTCTTCACAATTTTCCAGATTCTTCTGAAAGTAAACTCATCAAATAACCTAAAAACCTGTTACCAGGGTTCTTAAGTATGGTACCCACCGCTGTCTTTCCCTTCCATTACCACATACATGCAAAAGATTAAATTAATGTTCTCCTGTATCCCACATAGGCTATTATCATACCTGTTGTGTCAGATATAATCCATTACACACATCTGTCCACCTGTTCCATCTTAAAAGAAAAAAACCAAACCAAAACCCCACTCCTTTTGGAGACCTAGTCTAACTTTAAAAATACCTAAATACATTTTATAATAGTTGTTCCTAACTCAAAATGCCAAGGCACTTTTCTGTTCTTAAGATGTGGAATTCATCTAAAAGCTCATGATATATATGCTTGATATTTCATTTAGCACCAGTGAGCACTTTGGGCCTGCTATCTCATGACCCTAAGAGCTAGAAATTAAAGGGTTGGATAACCTAAATTGGGAGATTCACAGCTTTCCACTGAGATATACAGCATCTGCTTCAGGACTTCAAATTTAGACTGATACAAATGAAGGAATTAGCTTTACAATCTAAGAATACAAGAACTAAACCCATACCACAGTTTTTAATTTCTATTTTTTTTCTCTTGTGAAACATGTGGCATATGCATAATGTATGGCAATACGACCTACAGAGCTTTTATTGATGGTTGTTTGGTGTGATCTATATACCTCATATATTGCTCATTTATGAGTAATGCAGTCCTCCCAAACTCTTGCTCACACACATATAAAAGATGAAAACATTCAATGAATATCATTTTAGGAAAGCCACATTATTCTTGAATGTCAGAGCTTATGCAAGTCATGCTGAAGAAGGCATAACACTAACTGACATCACACAATTACGCACTCTAAATACATTATGCATTTTAGAAAAAGAAGTAATTTAGAGAAGAAATGTGAAATTTTTCCACTCATACTAGTTTTTGTATACTTTGGATCTGAAACTAGTGCCTTAGCTTCCAACAATTCAACTGCATAATGCTGAAAAATAGAGAATTGGACTGTAAAATTTTCTGAGTTTATAATTTCTTCTAGCAGGGACCATTTTTACTGTCTAATTTGCATTTAATAAATAAGAGGGGGTTTTATAGCATATATTTTTAGTTCCTATTTTTTTGATGGTACCAAGTTTCTACAACTTCCAGTATGCACAGGCATCCGATGCCTTCACCATCAACGTTTCTGCAGTGTGTAATGATTGGGGCACATTTTTATATGCTCAGGTTTTTTTTTTTTTTTAATTTTGAAGAACTAAGGCTACAAGATTATATGGCTTTTTTTTTCTTTATAGTTGATCACTACAATTTCTCTAAAAATTCAAAATATCCCAAATTTTAAGAAGCTGTATTACACTATCTCCAAAGGCCTTATATGTTCTTATTTTAATAGAATTTATTTAATGTACAGGAATATAAGTATATATTCAACAGTTAAGTATTCACTGTGAAACATTCAGCAA
>VYZW01016397.1:0-12384 GCA_013401315.1 Balaeniceps rex | reverse complement strand
GTGCAAAGAGGGAATAAACTTGCTTGATACACATGAAGGTGATACGCTGGAACCGTAGGTTGTATGACTTGTCTTCTGTATGGAAACTCATAACATTATTTTTTATTTTATTATGAGCCTGGCACCTTTATGAAAAACAAAACCAAAAAACAACCAACACCTTGGTTTACTTAATTGCATTCAGAGATCAGATTTAAAACACAAACAAACAAACAACCCACCTCATTCCATCCATTCCTCACCCCTCCTTTACTCAAGGGAAAAGGGCAAATNGAAGATTCACAGTCTTCTGAAGGTTTGTAGGACTTGATTAAGAAAATTGTCTAACCTGAGAACTTTAGCAAGTATCAACAGGTGAAATAATATGTAACAAGACTTGCAATGTTGTTTTTTTTCCCCATAAGATTGTGATACAATTCAAGTGCAGTTATAAATATTTTCTCTAGCCAGCAGTATAGATAGCTGTGACAGTATATACTGCCTAGCAAGCAGCAGTTTGCTCAGGTACACTTAAAAAGTCCCCTCTGACCCCCAAAGCCAAGGGATTGTACAGCGGAGAATGGAGAAAACTATTTGAAAAGTGTCTTTGGCTCAGTTTTCTCACCCATAGGGTTTTAACTTGCACTATAAAACTAAAGTTACAGATTAAGAACTATTGGGCGTCTTCTGACATGAAAATTAATAACATGTGGTTTATTTTTTCTGAAGCCTGCACATTCTAAAATCACTGGCTGTAAGGACTGATGCACTTACAGCGTAGGAATTTGTAACTCTGTTCTTTTTTATGGGAACATAAGTCAATAATTCAAATTTCGAATTACTTTTTTTTTTCCTCTCTTGTTCTCTCTCCCTATCCACCAAATCAATAAAAATTCTAGAATTTAATTAAGATATCGCAGTCATTCATTTTTCCAAACCCTGAGTTGTTTAGAGTGGTGGTGACTAGGTCTGAAATGGTCAATTATGGGAAATGCACAATCCCCTGTCTTCACCAGCACCTTATAGAGATTCAGTGTTCTTCCATAAAGTCTGTGTCCAAAGATTTACCATTCATCCATAGATCAGCTACTGCTGTGTGTTTGAGGGGGAAAAATCTGAAATATGACTTCTGCAAAGTCTTGGTTCTTTTAGCACCAACAGATTCTTAGAGACACAGCCTTAGAGAAGGTTAAGGTTGTGTTCACTTTGAGCTACAACGAGAATGGTCCAGTTAACGTTTGCAGATTGATAAGTGTATCTACCAGAGGCTGTGTTTTTATTTCTAAAATCTGCTTTATAGAACCTTCTGGAGAAAAGAGAAAGTTTTAATTACTTAGGCTGTATATGGAACTCCATCCTAAGTCAGCAACTTACAATATTGGCACCTTTTATTGTTGCCTGCCTTCCTCTCCTCCCCTTCCCAGGGAAAAATGGGATGACTGGCAAGCAATCACCCCATTTTTTTGTATTCCCCTTTAAATAGAATAATCTTCTTTAATTAATCTCAGAAATTCACAAAATTCTTGACAAGAAAATCTTGACAACAATCAGGTTTTTGTAGGTGTCTCTATATATTCTTTTTATCAAACTTTTAATTAAAAGTTCTTGTTTACTATTACTTTGCAGTTTGTGAACTGCTGACTTATTAAATCATCCAGCTATTACAAGAGGGGGAATTAAACTCTGTAACACCTACTAGCTTTTTAACAAAGGAGTGTTTTGGGGTTAAATACATGCCAGAACTTTGTAACATGTTTAATGTGGAATCCACCAGTAAGGAAGTATTTGTATCAAATAAATAAATTATGGTAAATAAGTAACTATTCTATTTTATTACTCTTAGAATCTTGAACAAGCTCCAGATCATTAAAACCTTGCCTTTTTGATTGATTATCTGCAGCACATAATTTTGTATTGAGTAAAGAATTGAGTTTTGAAAATACTTGNTTTTTTTTTCCTTCTTCCTCTTCTTTAGACTTAAAACAGGCTTGCTTATGATTTTGAACGTAAATAGACTTAATCAATTTATATTAAGAGATATGAGGGCTCCAACCCCCTTGCTTTAGTGATGGGGCAGGTACCAATGGAACGGTGGGAAAAGACTCCCTGCTGCAGGCAGTCGCAGAGAAAGGTAGTGTGTAATTTTGAATTAAAGACACAGAAACAGACCTGTATTACAAGGTGATAATTCTCTCTCATCACATTTTTTAAAAACCTCCTTCTATTTTATAGGAAGGAAGTACTTTGGATGGTTAATTATTATATCTATTTGTACTTCTAAACAAAATAGAAAGTGGGAGATGGTTTATGGAAATTTGGTTTTAACTCTTAAAATCTGATGGTGTTTTTCAAATAGATGGTTTTGAAAGATTGTATTTGTCTGACTGCTAATGTGTCCTGAAGTATTGCTAATATCTTTCTTGTTTTTCTGCTTTGCATATTTGGACTGTTTTCTTGGGCACATATTTCCGATGAATCCACCTTGATGCAGTTCACACGATTCCTCTGTGATTCTCCTCTGGAGGTATGTAGTCGTTCTAGATGCAAGTTTTGAAACGAATGTATTCTTTCCTCTTCACTCTCTGTAGACAGCAGGCCATTATGGTATAGGTGGTATAGATGGGTGTCACAATATTTGTATCATCACCGACTGGTAAGGCAGATAGCACTGTGTTTTCAAAGGAGTCTGAGGACTCCTTTGCTGGATAATAAGCTACCACTGAATTTCATATCACTGCACTAAGAAACAGTAGCAGAAAGTGCTGTGTCTTTTCTGTTCTTGATTTATTTCTATGAAAGAAAAAAATGTATTACTAAATAACTTACTGAACTGTTATTTGACTACAATCTGAGTTAAAAGTTTAGGAGAGATGCTGTTGCTTCATTTCAAGTAAGTGAGCTGCTGCGGATTTCTTGCACTGTCTTTCTTGTTAGTCTTAAAGAGTTAAGTACCGCGTGACTGTAATGAAATTGTCAGGTTATAGTAATTATGCTAGTAATTTGATATGTCGCCGTTTGAATGAATCCATGTGTGGAGAGTTTGTTGCTGTTCTCTGCTGAGTCCACTGGCCTTTACATTCCTGAAAGCTGAAGAGTAATAGAGCTCATTAGACTTTATAGGAAAAGGGCTTTTATCACCTCGTCAACTCAGGCAGCAGACTGCCATTATATTCTTAATTTTGTATGGCTACGTATATGTTGATGCACGCTTCCCTGCCAGGTTTATACCAGTATTGTTTCTTACAGACACTTTTTATTGACATTTCGAAGCTTGAATTAAATTTTGTGTGGCACCACTACAGATGTCTTCAATTAGATGAAGTTAAATAAAAGGGGTTGTATATCAGAGGCCAAGGGATTCTTGAAATTCTTTATTCTGAAACAGTTGCCACAAGCAAATCTAGTAGTATGTAGTCTGTTTACTCTTTTGAACAAAAATAATTGAAAATCAAATTTAAATCTTACATGATTTCAATTTGTAATTTTTTGAATGTTTAATATTGTTATTAGCTGCAAATAGTATGAACACCCAAACTCTTTCTGTCTTTTTTTATTTCCTCATTTTATTAATCTGTTTAGTTTCAGTTTTGGCTATGGGCTCTGGCACAAAAAAATGAATAGTTTAAAAAATGACATGGTCTATAGTAGCAGAAGACTAGGCAATTTTCTAGCAGAAAACAGCATAATGTAGAGAGAACTGTTTGAGTTTTTTTATTCATCCTTTTGTCTGAGATGCTGCATTTAAACGTTTGCCATTTTACCACTTCACATGTGCAAATACTACCTTGTTCGGGGAGGTACGGTTGTAATGGTTCAGTATAGGAGAACTGCATGGAGGAGTCTTAACCAAAGACCAGCGTGGCCTGGTACTGTGTTGCTGCCAAAGTGAGAGTGTTTATGGAAGAAGGGCACAGGGAAAATCTGCACTGCTCAGGTGGGATTCCCAGGTTTTGGTGCTCAGTGAGTTAGGGGCGGTGCTCTGGGCCAGTGGTTGTATCGGCATCATTAACAGTCATCTCTGCGTTTGTCCTTCCCGAGTTGTTCCACGCCGTCTTGGTACAACAGTTGGAACGAGCCTCAGTACTCAGATGCACCATGGCATTGCGCAGTCAAACGATTATTTTTTTGTTTGTTTTTTTGTTTGGATTTCAAATCCTTCTCTAATTGCTCTTTAATCTTTTCCTATTTTGACTGGTGCTGAGCATTAAATCAATGATTTCATAAAACTGCTCTGAAAAGCATCTTTTTGAGTGAATTGCTAATTTATACCCATTGCTTTAGATGTGTATGTAGCAATATTTTTTTCCCCCATGCATTTATGAACATTTGATATTTCCTCTGCCTTTTTAATTGCTCAGTATTATGGGATCTTTCTGTAGTTGTTTACACTCAGCTCTTGTTCAACCATCCTGAATACTTTTAAATTATCAGCTCAGTTTGCTGCAACATTGTTCAGTCTTCAGTGATTGACATACCAGTACGGAGAACAGAATAGATCCAGCACGATGGAAAGTGAGCTGCTTTCCATTAAATAAATGATCATTTGTTCTCACTTTGTTTGCTTTTATCCATATTGAGATGCTTTTGAATCCTAAAGAACTGAAAGGCATTTGTGAATCTAGATCTTTGGTCTTTGAAAAGCACATCAGCTTCTGCTCCACTTTATTTTGTTTATAGATATGTGTTAATTTTTAGGAGGTGTAATAACAAATGATATGGTTACAGGTCTGTAATTCCCAGGATCACCTTCTGTAGAATGTCGCATTTTAGTCACATTTGATGCACTGCTCAGGACTGAAAACTCATTTCATTTAGAGATCTTGTCAAATTGCTTTTTTTTCTTACAGTGGTCTAGACATCACCATGATGTCTACATGGTGATACTCAAAGTCTCTTGCTATTGAAGTCCCTTGTACCTTCACAGCTTCACTAATCTTTTTAGCATTTTAAGCTTACTATCACTGCCCTGATTAAATAGTTGACAGTATAGCCCAAATACTATACTTTTCCAATAAGGTACAAAAGTTACCTCTGTCGACAGTGTCTTACATTTTGATGCAGTGAGTTGATTTAGTTTTGTTTTGATATGGAATCACAGAATTGTTCAGGTTGGAAGGGACCCCTTGAGATCACCTAGTCCAACCCCCCTGCGCGAGCAGGGTCAGCTAGAGCAGGTTGTGCAGGACTGGGGGTTTTGAATATCTCCAAGGATGGAGACCCCACAGTCTCTCTGGCCAGCCTGTGCCATTGTTTGACCACCTTCTCAGTTAAAACCTGTTTCCTTCTGTTCAGATTGAATTTCATGTGTTTTAATTTGCACGCATTGCCTCTTGTCCTGTCAGTGGTAACTACTGAGAAGAATCTGGCTCCCTTATCTTCATTCCCTCCCATCAGGTATTTCTACATACTGATAAAACCTGCCCCCCACGTCGTCTGTTCTCGAGGCTGAAAAGTCCCAGCTTTCTCAAGCTCTCCTTATACCTCAGATGCTTGAGCCCCTTAATCATCTTTATGGCCCCAGTAAGTCCTTATTTTTCTTGCACTGGGGAGCCCAACACTGGACCCAGCGCTGCTGATGCAGCCTCACCAGCGCTGAGCAGAGAGGAAAGCTCACCTCCCTCGACCCGCTGGCAGCCCTCTGCCTCGCGCAGTGCGGGATGCTGTTGGCCTTTTTTGCTGCGAGAGTGCATTGCTGGCTTTTTTTAATGAAAACATGCAGTGGTACCTCTCTGCTGATACAGCCTATATTTGTAGGCTGCTGTCGCAGCATCTCCACTAATCCCTAAAGAAAGGACGACGTAGTAGTGAAAAGGAAATATGTTGCTAACCAAGAGATAGAAATCTACCATATGGTAGGTTGTGTGTGTGCCTTTGGGAAGGGAACTGCTGGAATTAATCACTTCACTTCTTCGGCAAATGATTTCCACTGGAGTGTGGAAGTCAAGGGTTTCCTGGCTTTTTTTTTTTTTCTTTTGTGTAAGCGATAGCATGGATTTCATATCTTCCTTCTCCCTTGATCCACAGCAGAGGGTAAAATGGAAAAGTTCAAAATAGGAAATGTCATGAAATCTCCCAGAGAAAAAATAATCGTGCAGTTAGTATGGTCAGGACCCATTTTTGGTAAGTGAGTATGCAGTGCCTCCTGCAGTTGCACACTGGTCTGGCATGCGGGTTACCAAGTGCAATTTCCATAATAATAATAATAAAGTAGTAAAACATCTCTTAAAAGTAAAGAGAAAGACCAATGTGCTTTGAAGAAAATTGAGTGCTCTCACCATCACTGAAGTTCAATTATAAGCAGTTATTACATTGAGGTGTACTGATTGGGGCAATATGTAATACCAGTTGCTATTAAATATTTAAATTTTAATAATGCATTATAAAATATGAGCAATCAAATGTGTTCATGGAATCATTAGCTAGCAGAATATGATGACAGGTAGAATTAATGGGTGACAGAATATATTGTATTTTTCTCTGCCTTATAGCCTAAACATTGGAGAGAGAATGATTTGTTTTAATTTTTGTCCTGGATTTAGTTCTCCTTTTTTTGATTATTTTGATATCATCAGATTATAATAATTCATTGTATTGAAGTTTGAGTATAAATTGTTAATTTTAAATAAGTTGATCCCTCTGGATTGATTCCAGGGCTAATGTATATTATTTTGGGTAGATAAGGTAAGCTCTCTCTGGTGGGGCTTGCTCACCTGATGTCACTGGTATATTTTACATCACCTTTGACAAACATGGTCCCAGGTGGACGTGGGAATACAGTGAAATGGTATAACCTATTTCAGGAAAGTGTTTAATATTCTAGACCTGCTTCACGTCAAATTGCCTGGATGGTACATGAGAAATTAGGTTAAAGGAGCCAAGTATTCATTGAGAAATTGGGGAAAATATAATACCTACAAGCATTACAAAGGATTACATTGTATGAAAACTTTTCAAGGAGGAGGAAAACGTTACTCTTTTTAAAAATGTTATTTACTTAATGTAATGGAAATCCCTGAACATTTTGCCTGAAGTCAGTGCTGTGCTTATTACGTTTGTTGCAGAACATAGCCTCTTTTATGCTCATGACATTTCATTGTAATTGCATTAGCGAAATAACTGTAGTTTATAATTTACTAGAAGTTCTTAACTGATGCTAATACTTCAGTTTGCAGAGGTCTGGTGGCTGAATGAACCCATGCGATGCCATTTGGAGGTTTAGGGTCACACACAGACAAAGCATTCATTTAACTTCAGAAGACTTTGGTTTGAGTGAAAATCTTTTCCATGTTGGCTTAGACTGTCTTTTTTAACATTCAGTCGATCCTATATGATGAGTTTTTGACAAAGAAAGAAAATCTGTTTTAACTGAAACTTATTTAAGCAAGTCTGTGTTATATTACCAATCACATTGCCCCGTGGCTTGCAGGAGATGTTTCATTTTTTGTCACTGGCTGCTCCTTGGTAGCTGAGAGGAGCACTTAACCTGTGCTGAGAAATCCTTCGAGAAAATCTCTTACTTGACTGTGTCCCAGCTTAAAAGTTTTGCTACTGACCATGTGATTTCATTTGGCTCTACTGAAAAGTTGAGGTTCTTGTATAAAACCATAACTGTTAAGTAGGCTTTACCTGAATGAGAAGAAACCCCGTTTAATATGCTAGTATCAGAGTCTAATATCCTCGTATACTGCAGATTGAGCTCTCAAATGTTTTATCGTTTTACTTTTACAGTATCTGTAGCTCCATATCTAGTTTTATGCTATAAAACCATATGAAAAGGCAAACATTTTATTATATGGCCTTTATTTTGGGACTTATTGGTTGGGTAAGTCAGTTGAAATGATTTTTGTTCACGTGATTGATTTCTTTTGACACATGTGGTACCAATTAGAATAACTTCTACTGCCCATCATCTCTTCAGTCTGCGCTACTGTATCAAAATACTTGATTAAACCCACCTTCTGTTGTTGTAATGCAAAACAGTTGGTAATAGTAGGAAATATTGTCAGATTTATTGAGTGAGAAGCAGCCTTCTGAAGATCTGGCAATGCAGTGAAAAACATGACTAGATGGATAATTAAGTTGAGCACAGTGGAATTCAGGATTAAAGTAAACTTGACGTGGGAGAAAATCGCATGCCAAAGTTGGTTGTGTAATACAGTTTAAATTAGGAGATCATTTTCTTCTTAATTTGAAGCATTGGTTTCTGGCTCTAGGTGCTTTACCCTGCCCGGAGGCATATTTCACTGCACATCCAAACCCGCAGTACCCAGTAATAGCGAGTTCCTTGGTGTTTTTGCAGAAGATACTCTGATGTGGGCTGACAAAGAAGCAGCTCCATAGTTTCTGTTGCAACAGAGAGTTTCAGGTTCTGAGATAAAAGGTGTTTTCGTTGGTCATAAAGAGTAAACCTCACGTAAAGAGTAAGGCGTTCACTTCTTTTTATAAATGCTCTTCTTCAGCAACTTTAATGGCCACTCTGAGAAACTGAATTTCTGTGGCCAAAGTGCTTCCAGTACTTGGGGGCATGGGAGAGAGAAACAGTAGGGTCGTTGCCGTGACACAAAATGTTGGAGGAATTAGGCAGTCGAGTCAGCTTTGGGAAGTGCCAGCTCAGTGTAATGTAATGTCTGCATTTGAGCTTCGTCTCCTGTTGAAGAGTAAATAGGTCAAAAAAAGAATATCTGCAGAATTTGCTTGCATGTAATAATGCATAACTTGATGAATCGCACTGTTGTTTAATCATTTCAGTACCATAAATGCTAGATGGCAGAGGCTGTTTGCAGATTCGTGTTTGGCATGGGTGATATGTAGAGGTTACTGATCATGAGTACAAAGAAGGTCAGAAATTATGCAGTCAACAAACATTGTTTTCCCTACATCTCAAATTCCTTTTTTCCTTTTTCTAAACATAGCTAGCAGGAGTAATTTCTCACAGTATTTGCTTTTGTCTTAAAATTCTTTCTAAAATTGTTTTTATGCTGAAAGTCTACCTGTCTGACAATTACGTCCCTCTTTTGTTTTTGCTTAGGCAGAGAACGCACCAAATGGACCAGAATGTGGCTATGGTTCTTTCCACCAGCAGTATTGGCTGGATGGGAAGATAATTGCTGTTGGTGTAATTGATATCCTGCCCTACTGCGTGTCCTCCGTCTATCTGTACTATGATCCAGACTATTCTTTCTTATCTTTGGGAGTCTACTCTGCATTACGGTAAGAGGACATTTTTGTTATCTGGTTAGACATAATAGTAAGAATTGATACTTGTTCCTAAACTTGAGCTTTTATTTCCAGTCTAAACATATACTGGTAACGCTATCTCTAGTAAAGTGTTTGGTGTGGGTTTTTTTAATCTTTTTTTTTAATTCACTGTGGTTGGCTGCATTCCAAATAAATTTTTAATTGTCATCCTTGAATAGGGATGTATCTTTCTAGTTAGCTAAATACTTTCAAAGATAAAAAAACACTCAGAAATGAAATACCTAGGTTTTATTGCCCCTGAAAATAATTAAGTATTGCTTGGTTTCAGCAGGAAAAGCCCCTTTTTTGTTTGAATAGAAATCATTTTTCCTTTGACCATTTTCCTTAGCCCAGTCACCAAATGAAATTAATCACTTTTATAGTTTCATGCACATTGAGATCATAAATAATAGAGTACCTAAAAACGGTTGTCTTCTGAATTAGTAGTCTCCTGCTGTACTAGCACTAAGTATATTTTCCAGGTATGTTAATCTCATTATCTTTGTCTTTAGAAAGTCTGATGGAGAGAGTAATCCTATGAATTTTAAAGCCTTAAATTAACTATCAACCTAGTCTTGCAAAACAGTAGGAATAGTGAGGAATGCTTTTCACTGTGCATAAGACTTGTATGCTAAATTGCAAGTTACTGTTTTTCTTCCATAAGTAATTTTATGATTTCATTATTATTATAAGAAAAAAAAAACAACCCTAAATGAGTGGAAATACTTGTGGATCTCAATTTTTTTCTTAGCTTATTTGCTTCTCTGTTTACATGAAGTAAGCTAGTCACAGACATGTGATGTTCCCAGGGAGGTTCTCAGGAAGCAACTGGGTTTGAACCTCATGCCAGACGTCTATTTTCAAGTTTCCCTAGGTCTGAGAAGTTCTAGCAAAAGTCTTCAACTGTTGAGATTCGCACTACACTCTTTCAGGTACGAAAGAAGCGCTAGAATTGTGAGATCCGTCTTTCTTCTTTCTCCAAGGCATCCTATTGAGAGGCATCTTCTCTATAGGTGGAGTTTCTTAGCTATTGTTTAGTGTTACCCACCAGGGTGGGTAAATATGACATGACTTCTGAAATAAGTAAAGCACAAACACTGTTTTTAGGAAACCTCTTCTTATCACAGTTACTGTGTATATTTTTGCGATAACTAATAAACCATGAGCAATTTGATCTCTCGGAAGTCTAATTACTCATAATTTGTTTTGATTTTGATTAGGGTGTTTTGATTTTCTAAGAATATTTTTTTTTTTTTTTTTAATTCTCCTTTTGGGTGTATTCTTCTCTTTGCGGTGGTGAATTTTGTGATTTCTGGTAATCCTTACATGAGTTGATCAAATGTGTATGTCAAAGGGGTTTTCCCACAAAGTTCACTGTTAAGTTGCTGACATCAGTCTAGTGGTTTATTGCTGCTGAAATAAGGCGCTGCAATCACTCCTCTCCATCTCTGCTATGTGCTGGGCTTCTAGCAACCATATATTTAGCCAGTTTAATTTACTGAGCAGAAGACTGTTTGCTTTAGCAACCTGGTTAGTGAGCTGAGTTGGCTCAGTGACGAACCTGTTAACACCAGAGCTGGTGCAAGAGTTGTGACGGAGCCACAACGTGCAGCTGAGAATGGCTAGGGAGCGAGAGAGCAGGACCTCCCCCTGCTCTCTGGTAAGCTCTTAGATCAGTTAAGTCCTAGAGTGCAATTTCTCCAAGTACGTCACCTTTAATAACAGCTGATAACGTTGCCTTCCTGTCGGCTCTCCCCACCTTGTTCTAGAATGGTTCTTTAGGAAGGAGAGACTGTAGAATCATAGAAGAGTTTAGGTCAGAAGGGACCTCTGGATGTCATCTGGTCCAGTTCCAGTGCAAATCAGGGCTAACTTCAAGGTCATCACAAGCATTAACGTAGCTGTTGCTGTAGCATCTCCAGTGGTCTATGTCCAAAAGAGTCTGGATTGTCATTTTTCTGAGGCATTCAGTGGCACTGGTGATTTTATAAAATTAATCAGAATTAACACGTGGAAAAAATGTTGGAACTTCTCTGGTTTAGAATTGATCTTTTTTCTTTCTATTAGTGGTTTAGCTTTTTAGAAGTATTTTATTACATATGCTAGATATTTGAAATTAGACTGATTTTTTTTTTTTTCCATGCAAGGTGAGCATATAACATACAATACTAAGTCCTCCTAAGAGTTGTTTTGTAGTATTTGTGCATATCACATTACTTCATGTAATAATAGACTGACATAATCCATGCTTATGAGTTCTTGAAATGATTTTAAATTTTCTACATAATAAATTTAAAACTTTGTCTGTGCAACATGCGTGCGTGGCTCAACTAGTGAAAAAGCAGCTTATAAATTCTGCAGTGTTTAAGACAATAAAAATGAGTTCCCAGCAGTCTTAGAGGGAGCCAACCTTCTTGTTCTTTCAAAAAGGGGAAAAAAACTTGAGGGTTAGGGAGGATTTAGGAAGTTGCAAAGGAATCTGATACCTTCAAAGCTGTTGCCAATTTTACTCTGAGGAGGTTAAACTGCAGTGCAGTGCTGTCACTTCTGCTTCATGCTACTTTGAGAATTTTTGCTGCTGAGTCGTAGAGAGGATGGGATTTGAAGATCATTTGAAATATGCAGGCATGCAAGTAAAGAATGAGGGGAGAAGCAGCTACTTGTGAAATACCAGTCTTAACAAAGGAAAAAAATAAACAAGAAATATTGAGTGATTCTTATTTGCAGGAAAAAGTTAAACCTTCCCCCTACTACCTAAAATCATGAATAGTAGACAAACATAGTATTCATAATATTTTGTAAGAGGACAAGTACTTGAACTTCTTTTGGAATTGGGTTATGTAGCACTGAAATACTAAGTCTGAATTTTGTATTGATGAAATGAATATATGTCTTCCTCACTAGTTGACTACTCTTGCCGAGCACTAACAGCCATTATGACTCTTTAGATATGTTCCATAACTGAAAGCTTTACAAAAGGGTAATTGCAAGTCTGTAGTCCCTTTTCCATAGGGATTTAGGCAGAACGAATGCAGGTGGATGTGAGTTATGTGTTACAGTGACACCTGATTGCTGCTCCTGGGTTAAAATGATGGAGTTGGAGGAGTCTCTGGCGTTGGATCACAGCACACACTCTTGGATAGAGGAAGTAGAAGGATGCTTTAGCAT